>CATIWR010165493.1:0-44780 GCA_949677035.1 Omphalea diandra | reverse complement strand
TTGTTGAGTGAAGGCTTAATAATTTCACAAACTTGTTAATTCTGATCTTAAATTAGCTTGGTTAATTTAAGGTTTGAGTTAACACAACTTTGAATCTTTATAACTTAGGTTACTAGAAACAAGTTTTTTAGAGGTCTAGTTGAGATTTGATGATCAAAACTCCAATACTTAGTTTGATAGATTTTGGGCAACTATTCTTTAACATACGGGTAAGGATCAATCCAACCTTGTTCGTATCAGTGATAAACGTAAAATATGGCACGTGATGGATCAACGTGGGAACCTTGAACGTGGGAGCCTTCAGGCCTCATGAAAACTTCATAGCCCATATATACAAGTAGTGGTCAATAAAAGACCATGACAAGATTTATATATTGGTATTATCCTTAAAAGTATGGAGTAGCTACTCGATTTTGATAAAGACAAGAGCCAGAGAAAGGTAAAATTTGAACCTAAGCAAAGTCAATTAGAAGACTCATTTCATCTTCAATTCATCAAAGATCAATGTTTGAAAATTTGGTACGACTTGAGGAAGAGGTTAGGCCCCCCAAACTGCCTATATTAGGATTCGACCTTCGAGCATCTTTGGTTCACTTTTAATATTTTAAATTAGTTATTGATTAGTCCAATTAATGGCCCTAGGCATGCATCTAATCGCTATCTACTTAAACAAATCAAGTCATGAACTTTAAGAGGGAGGGGGGTCATGCATCATGGAAAAAAGGGTATCATGCACTTTATCATCCATACAAAACATTCCAAAGGGAGGATGTGTCCAATGATTTTCATCCTTAAGCTTTACATCAATAGGTCCAAAATTTGACACTTACACCACCACATCATTATCAAGATATATCTACATTATACATCCAATAATAATAGTCAGATCCATCAAAGAAAGACTTGAGGTGTGAATGGATTCCTTATTATGCCATGATCTTTCCTTATACAATTAAGGCTTTAAATTAAAGTAAAGAAATCAAAATAAAGTTAAAGAAAAAAAGTCAAAAAAGAGAGAACACAATGATTTATAGTGGTTTGAGTGTTAACAAACCCTATGTAACTTAATCCTAAAGAGTAAATAAAAGAGAGAGAGAGAGAGAGAGCTAAAAAATGAATTTGCACAATTTTGGCTATAGTAAATGTTATTCTCTTACATGTATGTCCATTTAATGGAGTATTTATAGGTTACACTCACTAAAGAACCACTAAAAATAAAACTTTCTCAATATCCCAAAAGTTAGTGGCAAAATCCTGCATTTAATACTTGTTAGAACAAAGTCGTATTTGAGACAAACAAGTCATAATTGCAATTCATGTTTTGTTATGAATTTTGCTTATCCACAGTCATGATCTTTAATTGAATCTAACAAATAGTTACACGTGGCACTTTAGCATTAACTCATCTAAAAATGTAGACATTAGATCCCTCTAAGAAGGATTAAAGGTTATGAGCACTATCAGTGGGTTGCGGGTGTTACTTGGGTCGTGGCAACTCACTTAGGCAATACTGGCTACTGTGAATCAAATAGGAGCTATAGAGATTAGGAGTATGGTAAGTCATGATCGTTATCAGAGAAGTCGTTATTGTGATGTTTGGATCTTCAACGAATCATATGACATGTGACTTGGTCTTGTTGGATGCTTTTAATCCCTTCAGGACCATTTCAAGGTAGCGATCATGATTCCTACTATATTTGAGACTTTGAATCAAATTGGACAAGTTATGCCTCACTTTTCTTTAAGTAGTAGTAGCTATTCATTAGTAGCAGTCATGATTTATGTAACAATTTTGATTTTTTTCTCCATTCAACTTTCAATGAGATTTTAACTTCTACATTCAAAATACTTAGAAAAGATGTTAGAGCCTTCCAATCTATGTTGTTAATTACAAAAAATAGGTTTGGCCAACCTAGTCTAACAAATAAATATAATTGTACATGCTTAAAAGGAAAATAAATTTGCTAGTGTGCATTATTAATTAGCAATATTAAAATAGATTGAGGGTTATGATTTAGGAATGATCAAAATACATTCAAAAGAGAAAGAAATTGACTACTCCATTATTTTTGGGATGTTTAGTAATTGATAATCTTTATAACCAATATCAATTTTTGCATAAAATGGCAACCAGAAGCATGAGTTATTGGGTTTTGTAGAGCATGCACAAAAGAAAAGAAAAATTTTGAACATTTTTTAAAGGATCCATGCAGTTTGATTAAATAAAAAAGAAGGATGTGAAAACTTACTAATTCAAAAAAGAAAATTAGATCTATTAAGAGGTGGATAAGGGTAACATTCTACCTCAAGCTTGAAATTGGATTTAGATGTCATCAAATAATGATTGTTCTCTACAAGTATCCACATGAATAGGCTACTTCCAAAACACATGGTGTACTAACGCTATGATTTTGTCACTCGCTCTTTTAGTATTTTTCTAATGGAAACGTGAATACACCTTTTCTTCTTTTTAAAACCTTGTAAATTATGTATATGTATATTTATATTAACCATTAAGATTTTTATGCCAACTCTATATCTTAAAAGATACATATAAGATAATATCCTATTCCATTTTAACTTTTAAAATTAAATAGATATCTAAATAATTTAGATAATATTTCTAATTATCTTAATTATAAATAGAGGGGGTAGTAAAACCCAATTTTGCTTTGGGCCTATTTTATATGTGCAACCCTATTGGTTCACATAAGGTTGATAGTGGCCCAAAATCTATTTTTAACTTACAAATCATAAGTGACATTTAACAAGACATTATGACTACCCAAATTATATGGAGTGTCAATAATCCAACCTAACTTATTTTACAAATAGTATTATAATTCTTTTTCACATTATATTTTAATTGAACATAAGTCATGGATCATGTCATCCTTATATATTTTAATTATTTCTCAATCTCTAGTAGATTGATGTAATATGACATTGATAACCTTTATCAATTAATCTTTGTATGGAAATTTAATATGTTCAGTCAACTTATTAAGTGGCTTAGAGATATATTTCTCATAAATATATGAGGAATAACTCATTCTCAATCAATCATATTCATTTATATGATTTACTTCATGTCCAATATCTATCTCTGTAATCATCCGGTTAAAGATAATGTTTGATTGTATCGAAACATGATATTTATCGTATTGGAATCCATGATGATTTTTTGGTCAGAAGATTAAATTAATATTATTACATGAAAATCATTTATGATAGTTTATCCATGTGGTGTTCTTATAGTGGGTCGGTCTAATACAATGTTCTCACACATGTATCTATGTGTTTAACTTAATGTCACATATCCATGACTAGTGAAACATAGTCATCAATCAAAACACATACTAGTTTTTATTCATTATTATTCCAATAATAATGACCAATTAGAGTCAATTTAGAATATAATTCTTTACATCTAAAGGTTTTAATATGAAGTCACATACTTGATGACATTATTTATGCACATTGCTGTCTATGTCTGTTTTCTTTTTGAAAACCCATTTACACCAAATAGTTTTTAAACCATTAGGTGGATCAATCAAAGTCCATACTTGATTGGCATACATGGATTGCACTTCAAATCTTAGGGCTTGTAGCCATTTCTCAGAGTATGGACTATCCACATCCTTTTGATAGGATGTCGACTCACTTTAATCTACAAAAATAACTTAGTTATTATAAGTTAAGATAAATCCATATCTCTCAAATATCTAATGTGTTTTTATAGACATTCATGGACCTTATGTTACTTATATAGGTTAAACAACTATTTGTGAATCCTATTAAGATTTTGTAGTGGTTCACTTCTATATTACAGTTTTTGAATTTTGAGTTGAAATTTACTCTTGCTGGTTCTTTTAGAAATGAATTCTCTTTCTAAAATTACACCACTTCAAGTAACAAATGCTTTGTTCTCAAAAGTATTCTAAAAGTAATATCATTTAGTTTCTTTAGGATATCACATAAAATAGCATTTATCTAATTTAAGTGCCAATTTATCCAATATTTGACACTTCACATAAGCATCATAGTCCCAAATCTTTTGAAAAGATGAACTAGGAGATTTCTTATTCCAAATCTTATATGGTGTCTTTTTAACCGTGTTTGATGGAACTCTATTTAGCATAAATGCAATAATTTCCCAAGCATACTCCAAAAAAGATATTAGAAGATTTGTCTAACTCATCATAGATCAAATCATATCTAGTAAGGTTTGATTTCTCCATTCAGATACACCATTCCATTATGGTATTCCTAATGGAGTTAATTGTCAGACCATCCCATAATCGCTAAGATGATAAGTAAATTATTAGCTTGATTATTCACCACCTCAATCTGATTGAAGTGCTTTAATATTTTTATCAAATTTTTTTGTACTTCATTTTTAAAAATTTTAAACATTTCAAAAGATTCAAATTTATGTTTCATAAGATAGACATAGCCATACCTGCTATAATCATCTGTGAAAGTGATGAGGTATTGAAAAACCTCTTTTAACATGCATTGGTATATACTAGGCCTAATAAATTATTAGCCTTTCACCATTCTTTGCGAAAGGGGTTTTAGTCATTTTGCCTAATAAATGAGATTCACATGTTTTAAATGATTCAAAATCAAATAAATTCAAAAGTTTGTGTTGTTAGAGCTTTGATAGTGTTTCTTATTTATGTGGCCTAAATGAAAGGAACTGACATTAAGGAGTTTCTCCCTTCATAAACCTAAGAAACTTTTAGTTAACTTTCATATGCCCAAGGTCCTAAAGCTTACGGGTATTCAAAATGCAAAAATCATGTTCGTTCATATGTATTGGCCATGAAGATACCTGGGATGCCCATTAAACCATGTTGGAACTTTTTGAACTATCATTAGAGGGGTCCACTAAAATGTGGTATTTGAATAGGCCAAAGACTAAAAGGGAGGATTGGAAAGAGTTGACAAAAGCTATTGAGAAGTACTACACTTGTAACTCAAACCTAGAGGTTAGTCTGTAAGATTTAGAGTCCTTGAAATAGGAAATTAGTGAAAGCTTGAATGACTATATAATAAGGTGGAAGAAGATGGCCTTTGAAACCATTACTAGGCCTACCAGGAGAGAACAAGTATAAATGATTATTAGGGGAGCATTACCTAGTGTTGGCACTAGAATTAGGGGTTGGATCTAGCTTGGGAATTTTTGTAAACTAAACTTATTTTGATAATTACAAACACATTTTAAAAAAAAAAAACTTCTTTTGAGTTTTGTGTCAAAGATCTTGCAGGTACATCAACTTATTGATCAAAAGTCTTAGAATGAAGTGCTTTTAAAAAACTCTGAGTATTCAAAGCCAATGGGAGTTGTGGAATTTCAATAGGCATTGTGAGTTCATCTGTGGGCATTGAATATATACAACAAGCATTGAAGTAACACCCAAATATGAGTTAAGGATTCTGGACCTCTCAACCATCAACTTTTTCATTGCACAATAGGCATTAGATGCTGAAAGCTCTTGAGCTTCATAAGCAAACCTTCATAACGGTTGTTGCATTTTTGCAACAGACATTGGTGATTGATACCTCAATAGGCGTTGCATTTTTCTGCAATAGGCATTGGTGATTGATATCTCAACAGGTATTTCATTTTCGCAATAGGCATTGGTCCAAATGACTCAATGTGAACAAAAACCTCAAAGTCTCGACATGGGCATTAGACATATTCAAACGTACATTGGAAAAGCATCTAGGTTGAGCTAGAGTTTTTAGACTCTCCAACAAGAAATGATCAAATGTTCAATAAGCATTGGGACACTTTTCAATGAGTATTGAACTAAAGCTAACAACCGTTGAAACATTATACAAAATCTTGAAAAATAGAGCATCAATCTTATATTCTTTTGGAGACATTTCAATAAGCATTGTCTATATCCCAATTGAAGTTGAAGTTTAATTTCAATAGGCATTAAGTAGCTCTAAAAATCATTGAAGGAGTTGGTGACTAAAAAATTAAGAAAGTCAGTAGAGGAGCATTTAGATAGATCTCTCTCTAATAAATAGTTTTAATAGGTATTTCAATGAAATCAACGAGCATTGAAGTTGTGTTTTCACTAAACAATGGGTGTGCAAATAGTCTAATAAGCGTTGAATGATTTCTTTTTACATAGTGTGATAGCCTTTCTTCTAATGACTAATTTTGAAAGGACTCTCCCACAATAAAATTCAAAAGATTGAAAAGTAAAAAATGATCAAAAGTGAGCTTATTTTATTATGAAAACAATCTTTGATAAAAGGGATGAAACAAGTGTGATCTAGGTTAAAAGGAAGATCAATTGTCAAAGCTTGCTTAAGACATCTTCAAAAATAAAATTAAAGAACAAGCTAAAGACATCTCTCAAAGCTCTTTATCGAGTAAAACATATTTTATGAGTGTGATCATTATTGTTTATTGCTTGAATGAGAGTATTCTTTCTCATTTTAATTTGTAAATCCTTTAAAGAAAGTTCGCTTTTGGTTTAAGAACATCTTTGTAGATCTAAATCATCTGTGTGAAAGGTTTAAGGTAATACTTGTAAACTACTTTAGGAAACAATTTTAGTAGCACTCAAAAGTTTACTTGTAACGGCTTAGTAGTGCTTGTAAACTACTTTTGTAAAGGTGATTGATAGCACCTGAAGTCTATCTTGATAGTTAAAGTCTCTAGTGAAAGACTAGAGGAGAGCAAGAAGGTAGGTTTGTGTTGAACCTTTATAAATCGATTGTGTTCATTTCTTTCGATTTTTGCATATATTAGTCATTGAGTTTTACTTGCCATTGCCCTATTCAACTCCCCTTATAGGACACTAAAAGGACAATAATTGGTATAAGAGCTTATCTCTCTATCAAGGCTTAAATGTTCAGAGTAAAGATCATGGCAAGCCATGAGGAATCACTATCAATCCACAAGCCATCATTCTTTAAAGGATACGACTATGGGTATTAGAAGAATGATATGGAAATCTTTCTAGATAATCAAACCATAGATCTAGGGGACATTATTGAAGAAGGAAGAGAAGTTCCAACTAAATCGGTTAGAGATGTTCATGTTTCCAAGCCTAAGAGCGAATGGACAATAGAAGAAAAGAAGGCAAATCTCAAAAATAGACGAGCCATGCACGTTCTGTTTTGTGCTATCCATAAATCTCAATATGCAAAGCTACAAATGTTCATATTGGCAAAGGAAATTTGGGACATTTGATAGATTTAACATCAAGGCACCACTAAAGTTAAAAAGAAGAAGATACAAATGCATACTTACATGTATGAAACTTTTGTATACCAACTTGGTGAGACCATAACTGAGATGTGCAACAGGTTCATTAGCATTATGGGAACTCTCAGAACTCTTAGGAAGTCCTATTCTAATGATGATATAGTTGCTAAGATCTTAAGAACTCTTTCCAAGCATAAATAGGAAGCTAAGAAGACAACCATTGAGGAGGCTAACAAGTTGAAAGTCTTATCTCTGGATGAACTTTTGGGAAAGCTTATGGCTTATGAAATCACACTCAAAAAGACATCTTAAAGCTTTAGAATGAGAAAGAAAGACTTAGCTTTAAAAGCCAAAGATGTACGCTCTGAATCCCCCTTTTATTCTTACTAACATCATCTTCTTCTAGTGATGATGAAAATAGTAGTGAAGATAATCACCTTGCCTTCATAACAAATAACATAAAAAGATTTCTCTCAAAAAGCAAAAGGGCAAGGAGATAAAAAAAGAAAAGTAGTAAAAGTCAACTCATTTTATGTGGATACAATATGAAAGGGCACATCAAGTCAAATTGTCCCATGGTAAAGAAAAGCAAAGTTCTATTAAGAAATACACTTCTAAAAAAGACACGGAAGCATACAAAAGCAACTTGGGATGATACAAGTGACTCTGAACCTGGTGAAGACGACATTAGAAAAGAGCTAGCCAATCTATGTCTCATGGTAATTGAGGAAAGATCATATGAGTCTTCAAATAAGCACTCCTTCAACAATAATACTAACAACGATGGTGTCAATGAGGTAAATCCTCTTGACTCTTATTATAGGGATGACCTATATTATATTATCACTAAGCTAACCATAGAAGTATAGACTCTCAAGTCGAACACCTTTACTCTTAAGAAAGAGAATAAATCCTTAAAGGATTATGCTAAGAGTCAAAAGACCTTGGCTATAGAGGTTAAGTCTATAGTTGCTGAGAACTCTAAGTGTAGGTAAAATATCAGTAAAATTATCAAAGGGAAGGAGAAACTAGACTCCATCCTAGAAGTTCAAAAGAGCCCATCCATAAAACATGGACTAGGATATAATGCTTTTACCTCTACTGCTCGTTCTACCTCGAAGACAGTCTTTATCAAGGCTAAGGAAGTTCACAGACTTAAACCTCTGAGAATGGCTAAAGTTTTTATAAGGGAAAATGCCAAGACTAATGGCATGAAGGTTAAGTCTTAATCCATTCACACACAATTGAGACATGCTCCTTCTAGAGCCAACTGTACTACATGTATTACTCTTAAAAGCCTAAGAGGTAAAGTCTCCAAAGGCACAAAAGTTGGTATACTCATTCATATAAACATGACAGCACCTCACATAAGAAACACTCTTATACAATTAGCGTGGAGGAGTTGCAAACCTCACAAACATAATGTGCATGCTTTACCTAGAAAGAGGACACTAGTGCATTTTAATGATGAATGCTTTTACTGTGGTGTTTATGGCCATATTGGGTATCATTGCCTTGCTAGAAGGTACGATGAGCAGATGGCTAGAACTAACCCTTTAGGACCTAAGAAAATTTGGGTACCTAATACTTGATCCTCTATATTTTATAGATGTGCTTGAAATCCCAGGTTGGAAATTAAGAGTGGTATCGAAATAGTGGATGTTCAAAGCATATGACAAGAGAAAGGGAATTCTTCATGCAACTAGACAAATTTGAAGGACTTGGATATGTATCATTTAAAGATAATGGGAAGGCCAAAATCATTGGCATAGGTAAAATTGAAGGATGTTGATTCAGCCATTCTTGATAAAGTTTTGCATATTGATTGACTCAAACATAATCTGCTGAGTGTAAGTCAGCTATGTGATAAAGGCCTTAAGTTATGTTTGAACCGCAAACCTGCTATGTGTCAAGAATGATAGACAATAAAATTTAGTTCATTGGTAAGAGAATTAATAACATTTATCTGATTGATTCAAATTCTCTTATTAACATTGGTGCTAAGTGTTTAGTATCTATAGTGGATGAATGCAAAACCTGACATAGATGGCTAGGACATGCAAGGATGGAACTCCTCAATAAGATAAAAAAGAAAAAAACTTAGTTGAAGGACTGCCTAAAATCAAGTTTACAAAGAAAGGAGTTTGTGAAGCATGTCAAAAAGGAAAATAGGTAAAATCTTCATTTAAATCCAAGAATATAGTAAGTTCATTTAGACCCTTATAATTGCTACACATGGACTTGTTTGGACCCATTAGAATATCTAGCTTGGGAGGCATGCATCATGAATTTGTCATTGTAGATGATTACTCTAGGTATACTTAGGTGTTATTCCTTCCTCAAAAGGATTCTTGCGTTGATGCCTTTAAAACCTTTGCTAAGAGAATACAAAATCAAAAGGATTTGAAGATCTCTTCTATTATAAGTGAGCATGGAGGAGAATTTGAAAATGAAAAATTCCATAAGTTTTATGTTGAGTATGGTATCTCACACAACTTCTCAACTCCTAGAATACCATAACAGAATGGTGTAATAGAAAAGAAGAATATAACTCCTAAAAAAAAAGGCTAGGACCATGTTGAATGAATACAATCTTCCTAAATACTTATGAGCAGAAGTTGTAAATACTTCTTATTATGTGTTAAATAGAGTATTGCTCAGGCCTTTGTTAAAGAAAACACCCTATTAGTTATGGAACAATAGGAAACCCAAGATTGCATATTTTAGAGTATTTGTTTGCAAGTGTTTCATTATAAACACTAAAGATAACCTTAGCAAATTGGACTCCAAATCTGATGAAGGAATTTTTTTTGGATACTCTACTACTAGCAAATGATATTGAAGAACTCTTGTTGTTGAGGAGTCTATGCAAGTTATTTTTGATGAATCTAATCCCACTTCTTTAAGAAGAGAAGAAGATGTTGATGATCCTACAGGTCCCATGAGTGAACTGAATATAGAAAAATAAAAGAAAAATGTGAACAAGCCACGAGAAATGAGGAATGAGGAAAGTTCATATAAATTTATTCCTACACCAAATAAACGACAAGCTCAACTAGAAACGGCTTAGGTTTTCAAGAAAGATCATATAAGAGATCTCATCATGGGTAATCTGTCAAATCGAGTAACAACTAGAAATACATATAATAATCTTGCTTTTGTTTCCCTTAATTAGCCTAGGACTATAGATGAGGCCATAAAAGATGAACATTAGGTTCTTGCTTTGCAAGATGAACTCGATCAGTTTGAAAGAAAAAAAGTATGGACCTTAATTCCTAGACCTCAAAAACACTCCATTATTTGAACTAAATGGGTCTTTAGGAAGAAGATTGATGAGTATGGAACTATAGTTAGAAATAAGGCTCGGTTAGTAGCCAAAGGCTATAACCAATAAGAGGGAATAGACTTTTGCCCTTATTGTAAGTTTGGAGGCCATTAGGATTTTACTTGCATTTACTTCTTATATGAATTTTAAATTATACCAAATGGATGTCAATAGTGCTTTTCTACATGGCTATATTGATGAAGAAGTATATGTTCAATAACCGCCTAGTTTCAAAAGTCATTGCTTTCCTAACCATGTGTTCAGGCTCACTAAAGCCTTATAAAGTAAGCTCCAAGAGCTTGGTATGAAAAGTTAAGTAGCTTCTTATAAAGAAAAGGTTTTCCAAAAGATTGGTAGACATAACACTCTTCTCTAATGAAAGGAATGAAGACTTATTGCTTGTACAAATATATGTAGATGATATTATTTGCAGTGCCACTAATGATTGTGAAGATTTCTCCAAAGTAATTAAAAGTGAATTTAAGATGAATATGATTGGAGAACTGAAGTTCATTCTTGGATTGCAAATCAAATAAGAAAAAGAGGGAATCTTCATTAACTAAGCCAAATGCACTAAAGAACTAATTAAAAGATTTGGTATGAAGAACAATAAAACTTGGAAAACTTCAATGAGCACTAACATCAAACTAAACATAGATGAACACGATAAGGTTGTGATCACAAGTTATATAGAGGCATAATTGGTAGTCTTCTCTATCTAACTGTATCAAGGCCTGATATCATGTTGAATGTATGTTTATGTGCAAGATATCAATCTAACCCTAAGGAGTCTTACTTGCATGCTATAAAATACATACTCAAATATTTTAATGGTACACTCAACTTAAGACTTTGGTATCCTAAGAGATCTTCATTTGAATTAAATAGATTTTCAGATGCCAATTTTGTTGGGTGTACTTTAGATAGAAAAAGCACTTCAGACACATGTCAATTACTAGGTGAATATTTAGTGTCTTGGAGTAGCAAAAAGTAAAATTCAATTGCTTTATTTATGGCTAAAGCTGAGTATATGGTAGTAGGTCTTTATTGTGCTGAAATCCTATGGATAAAGCAATAATTTCTTAACTACAAGATTATTATAAAACAAGTAGGCATCACATGTGATAACACCACTTCCATCAACCTTTCTAGAAAACTCATTCAACACATTAGAAGTAAACATATACATATAAGACATCACTTTCTAACGGATCGTGTTAATAATGGTGATATTGTGTTAGAATTTGTTAATGCTAACCATAAATTGGCAGATATTTTTACTAAACCTATTTCTGATGAAAGGTTGCAATTCATCAGAAGAGAATATAAATGATTGATAAAGGTACATTGAGTTAACATCAACAAGTTTTTCTCTTTCACCCTTGTGAATACATGAATAATCTTTATTGATTCATTAATGAAGCCTTATGTGAATAAATATCAATCAAAATCTTTAGATTTTATAAGCTAAATATTTTGATTATGTCATGTCTTAGTCATATGTCCCTTTATTAATTGAATTCATGACTATATCATTGAGCTTGATTAATAATCTACATCAAATTAGTTTTGATAATGTTTTCTCATTTGAAATTTTTTTTAATTTATTTCTAATTTGAAAATATTACCAACGACAGTTACGACTTTTGCAGTGATCATTTTGTTGTTCGTATTTTGCAACACATGTGTCTGTATGCCCCCACAATCGTTACACATTTCCAATGACCATTGTTCTTCACCAAATGAGTGCTACAAGCAATAACCATCATTGAATGAAGAACATATGCTTGTTATAACTAATGGTCATGTCCAATAGTCATTGTGTCATTTAGAATAGCTATTGAACACTCCCAACGGTCATATTTTCTAAAGGATCAAGAACCTTCTCAAAAAAATAAAAATAAAAATAAAAATAATATATATATATATATATATATATATATATATATATATATATATATATATATATATATAAAATAAACTACGGGCAATCTCCAATCAACTCTGATGCGCCAGTTACTGGAGGATCATCAAAAAAATTTTCAACTTTATTATTTTAGTATATCTTTTTACATTTAGTAATAAATTAAAAAGTATAAAATTTGACGAATTTTGAATATTTTAATATTATTTTTTATGCAAAAGAAAGTAATATATTTCAGAATATGTCAAATACCAGATTATAATTTTTTTATAATATTTTATATAAACCAAACAATAACAAATAAGTTATTCTTTACAAAAATATTTTTCTTAAAAATATTTTAAAAATAAATTATTTTTCGTACAATAAATAAAATCTAACACATCAAACTTAGAAACACTATTTCATTTTATAATTTTTCATTATAAAGGCAAAAACTTATCTCACTTTTATTTTTTTTTTTTGCATATATTGACTTTTTTATGCCCTCAATTCCTTGTAGCGGAAAAAAGTTTGAAGAGGAAGACTTGAAGGAAGCCTGCCAAAAATTTCATTGCATACAAATGTCATGTTTAAGGTTTTGTCCGTTTTGAGGAATTTTTTTTTAAAATTTTTTTTTTAATTTTCTAATATTTGGTGTGCTTAGAAAAATGGATCAATAAAGAATATTTTCCTATCTAGTGAAAAATTAAGTTATTTTTAAGAAAAACGACTTCATTTTTTAGAAAGAGAAAATCATTTTTCGAATTTTGATAAATTTATTTAAATAAAAAATAAAGTATATAAATATATATATTTAGTATCACTAATTATCATTGATTACTATCACTCATCACCAATTACTACTAATCGATGGTGGTAGTCGATGATAAGTGAGACTTGTAAAATATTTTTATTTTTAATGTATTTTGCTTATATTAAATAATACATATTATAAATATGAAGGATTTGTGGTCTAAATTTTATTTTGATTTTATAAATCAAAAGAAAAGTAACATTTTTATTATATATTTCAAATATTAAAAAATATGTTTTAAAAAGTAATTTTATTAAAAATATTTTTTATAAATAAATTATTTTTCATCAAATAAATAAAGTGTACAACTGATTTCTCTGGACACCTAGAAAAGATTGTTAAAACTTCAACAATGATACATTTTGCGAGACAATCACTCCAATCGCAGTATGGTACAAATGCATTAGCTTGGTACATGAGAAATTTTGTTCCAACTACACTCTCATTAATTGGACATGCATAAGCCTTGTAAAATGGAAATCATATTCTTTTAATTGATAAAATAATAGATAAGTAGTTGGAACAAAAAATTTGAAAGTTAAATCTATAACAAGCTAAATTCAGAAGATTTATAAATCCATGAAAAGTAAATATATTACAAATTACGGTAACTGATACATAACTTTTTAATTCTACGAGAGTACTTCTCTCTCGTTCTATTTCTCTTTCTCTTTTTCTCTTTTTGAGGAAAAAAGTAATATCATTATTAAGAAAAAAAATATAATGTCAAGGTCGCCACATTAAAAAATTTTATTAGGGAAAATTTAATGGGATAAAATCTTGACTAAAAAAAAAAGAATGCAACCTAAAAACAAACCTCTAATCAGGACTACAATAGTTAGCCAAAACAAGATTATGAAGCCAAGAAGAGCTTTCGTCCTCAAGTCGAACACTAAAACACTTACAATTTCTCCCATCCTTTACTAATGCACGAGTTGTCGTATTAGTTGTCCTAGAGATAGTTTGAAAACAACGAACCTAAATAATAGCAGTAAGGGCATGCACATCCAAAATCAAAATTCCCATCTCCATTATAGAAGAGTCTTTTCGAATCAATAATATAACATTACTCACATCTGACACAACATAAAGACATAACTCCACAGTTTAGAGTTAATGGAGGCCTTTCTTATAGTAGTCATCTCTCCCACCTTAACAAAAAGGCAATACTAATCAACTGTAGACAAAGTCATCACACACTGCCCATGATCATCTTGAATTATTGCTTAATGCCAATGCAACTTGTATTCTCATCAAAAGCAACATCAGTGTTAAGCTTGAAAGCTCCTTGACTAGGACACATCCAACCACCACTCATTCCCAATATATTATGATGATTCGATATTAGCGAGGATCTGGCTATATGAAAACTTGAATCATAACACAACAATTATTGATCAAAGAATTAGGGAAAGATGACTTACCATGGAAATGGCTATTGCGTCTATTCCAAGTCACCCAATAGCAAGTAATGAAAATCTCAAACTCCTCTCTAAATAAATGATCCTTTACATACATTAATCCATTAAACAAAATAGGCATATGAAGGGAGTTAATAATATCCCTATAAGGAGTACAAGACCACAGATTATGTGAAAAGACACAATGAAATAAAGCATGCATATAACACTCAAAGCCATAACCACAATGCCCACACTTGGAATCACATTGAATATGTTAGCGAAGGAGATTAACTTAATATGTTAGCGAAGGAGATTAACTTGAGCTGGTATTATACGCAAGTAGGCTCGCTAACCAAAAATCTTGACTTTTGGAGGTAAAGAGAAATTCTAAATAAACTTCCACCACTTAACAACTAGTACATTCGATTGGCTTTTAGGCTCTGAAATCACCTCCAACAGGGCAACATGACAAACACCTTTAAATGAGTAGTGGTTCCTTTTTATCAAAATGCCAACAATAACTGTTAGAGTAAGCAAACCTAGGTATGGGAATAGATGGAATAGTACTCACTTCAAAAGGAAGAAAGTAAGCCTCCAAAACATCCTTATTCTAAGCCCCATAAGAAAGGAGCAAATTTGAAATAAAAGAATCCTCAAGTAGGGATTTAGGTGATAAGACTCTAAACTATAAGGCATTGACACATGGATCCAAGTAGACCCTAGTTTTTTGCCCATTACCAATTCTAACTTGTAGTCCTTCGGACACAAGCGTTCTACCCCACATAACACTCTACCTTACAAAGGATGGATTGTTACCAATATCAGCTGAAAGGATGGATCCCCTTGGAAAGTATCTTCCCTACAAGACTTTAGCCATAAGAGACTTTATAATACTTAGAATTCTCCAAACTTTTTTTGCCAACCATAGCCTGATTTAAGAGCTTAAAATTCTTAAAGCCCATATTGTCCATGCTCTTAGGCTTATAAAGATCATGTCAGGACTTTCATTGCATTGCCTAACTACTACCGGATGAGCCCCATCAAAAGCGAGCACACATCTACTCAATATTCTTTAAAATGCCAATAGGAATGCAAAAACATGTCATAACATAAGTGGATAAAGACTAAATCACTACTTTGATCAAACTCTCCCTCTCCCCCCTCCCATCGAGAATAATTTATGGCCCTTACTTCTTAATCGATTCATAACCTGGTCTCTGAGATAGCCAAACTAAAGGCATTTTGGCAAGCCTAGATGCAAATCATGTCCATGAACCACAAAAATCCTAAACAACTATTTAATAACTTCAATTGCTTTGATATTTATATTCAGAATAAAAGAGAGTTGATTTGTCATAATTGATTAACTGATGTGATGCGACTTCATCCTAAAGTAAACACGATCACAAATTGCTATACTCAATTGCATTAGCGTTATAGAAAATCAAGTTGTCATCTGCAAAGAAAAGGTGGGAGATTGCGAGACTTGCTCTAGCAATCTTCAGATCATGGATAAGACCCTGAAACATAACAAATGTTAACAAAGAGGACAAACTTTGATCACATAGAATGAATAGATATGGAGACAATGGGTCACCCAATCACAAATCCTGAGATGGAAGTCCCTTCCCTGCAACCTGTATGTTAATAAGGAAAAAATAAGATTTGGACTTCATACAATACATAATCAAAGCCACCCAATTAGCATGGAATCCCAGTTGACCCATAGTTTTCTATAGAAAGCACCACCCAACTCTGTCATATGCTTTGGACATATCTAGCTTAATTAAAGCATAACCCTGGTGACCCCCCTTTATGGTTCCTGAGCCAGTGAATACACTTAATAACACATTATCTATGATGAGTTTGCTCTAGACAAAGACACACTGAACATCATCAATAATCTTAGGTAGAATTATTATGAATCTATTGATAATAGCATGCACAACAATCTTGTAAATGACATTACAAAGACTTATAGGACCATAATCCTTAACACTTTAAAGCTTCTTGACCTTAGGGATTATGGTAATTAAAGCATTTTTAATATGGTCCAAGCTACCACCATCATTTAAAATTCACAAACAAGTATCAATAATATCTAACTGCACTATCTCCCAAAATTTTAGGTAAAAAAGGGTAGACATACCATTCGGGCCTAGAGCCTTAAAACGATGCATGTCTAAGGGAGCACATCATACATCCTCAGCACCAAAAAGGAGTTGTCAGAATAGCATTCATATATCAATAACTCAAGGAGGCACTAAATGCAAAACCTATTCCATGTAAGCATTTGAAGGGTTATTAGAGGTGAGTGTGGTTTGAAAATACCCTTCAATCGTTCCTGCAATATGCTCATGAGCAAAAAACCACACCTCATCATCACCCCTCAAACCTCTAATAGTATTAGCCATACACCTTTGTGATGCCTGCTGGTGATAAAATTAAGAATTTTAATCACCTTGTGCAGCCAACATACACTAGATCTTTGCCTCTAGTAGATTTCCTCTCTAGACAATATCTTTTCAAGGTTGTTCTCTAACATTATAGTTCGATGCACATTTTCTGAGATGTTCAATTTGCCTCATCAATGAAAAGATTTGGTTCAGAATATCATGAAATTTGTTCTTGCTTTAAGTAGTGAGTGTTAGCCAATTCTATTGTTAAAAGAAGATGGAGCCTTTAAAGATAAATTTTGAGCCTTTAAAGCTAAATTCCATGCCTATCACACCACTTTATTATAGTCTTCCATAAGAACTCACCTTTCCTCAACTGAAAATAGGTAGTGCACTAAAATTAGATTCCATAGAAATGTTAACACTGCCAGAATCCCACAAAAGTAGAACAAGTCTATGGTCCAAATGTAGGAACTCTAAGTTTAAAGCCTTAACAAAAGGAAAATAAGGCCCCACTCTGAGTTACAACAAAACTAATCCAACTGGCATTTAATCATCTTAGAGAATCGATCTCACCTATGCCAAGTGAAACAAGGACCATAAACGGAAACTAACTAGAGCCCACACACATCCAAAGCCTCTTGAGAATTAGACATGAGAGGAAACTGCATCTGATTCCTACCCCTTTTCTCATTGAGGAGCAAAATCTCATTAAAGTCCCCTCCAATAGGCCATGACATGCCTAAGAATTCTTACAAATAGCCTAAACAATGAAGCAAAGGCTAAGAGAATTTCCTTATAAAGGTGTTAGGATGACCATAGAATCCAGTAAAACGACAAGTTAAATTAGTACCATGAACAATGACATCTATATGACCCTACAAAAAGGACTTAATAGAGACTATGACAGAGTTACTCTAACATAGCATCATCCCCTACTAACGCCACGACTATCCATATTAAAAAGACTATCACACTACAACAAAGGCTTAAATCTAAAGCATTTCGAAGATACAAGTTTAGTTTCATAAATGAAAACCAACGTGAGATCTTTAGATAAAATAAGACATTGAAGCTCCTTAATTGCTTATGTATTCCTAAGCCCCTGAGCATTCCAACATATGCAACTCATGGCAAAAGACAGACTTGCTTAACAATGTCCACCAATAGAGTAATAACATCATTAGCAACCACAATAATATCAACAATAAATTTCCTAGCCTTATTATGCCTGTGTAAATCAACATCTAAAGTACTTATATTTGAAGCACCATTGGTCCTTTTACTGTGCTCATTATGCAAAGATGTAAGAATAGTATTCATACCTTCCCAAATAAGAACCAAAGCAATAAATTTACTTGTCTTAGGGGCATGAACACCTTGTGTTCGTCCTTTCTTCACCCCTTAACCTTTCTTCGACCTCTCATTTCCTATAGTTCCCAACACAAAAGTCCCCAATGGAATATCAACTCCCTCATAATGTCATTCTTGTACCAAACTTTCGGTTGACCATTATCTAAAGTCAAGACTAATGCTTGCACTAATGATCTTCATTAATATCCATCTACTGGTTAATGGATAATTCGTCATGGCATAGAGCTGCTTTGCGCTTGTCAACCATAATACCAACCTTATGCTTAACTTCCACGTTAATAGCATGCAAAGAAGAGGTGTATAATAACTTGCAAACTCTCTATCCAACTCTATTTTGCCTATCCGAGGTCATGACTGCCACATGATCCTCCTTTGTGGTTTCTTGGCATGTATCTTACTATGCCATTTTCCTTTTGACTAGCCATAGGTACTCGCTCTCATCCAAGATCCAAAATGAAGTTCCTCGATCCAAAACGAAGTTCCTCTAAGCTCTTAGTTTGCACCTTGGTCGATTCATCACATTCCCTTAATACATGCCCAATTCGTCCACACTGACAGCTAAAAATTCTACAACTGTTCATACATAACAATAATAGTGTGAGGTAGTTCATCCTCACTAAGATCAAGTAATAATCCCCTTGTCAATAGTTTATTAATGTCAATTTGAATTCGAACCCAAAGAAACTGCCAAAGCATGCTCCTAAAGCTCCTTCACCCACTTCAATCACCTCCTTAATCTCATTGCCCAAAGCAAATGCAATAGCTTTTGTCACAAAAGCCAATTGGAATATTGTGAAATTGAGCCCAAAAGGCAACTTGATTAAAGGGAAGAGACAACACACTCTGTTCATCCTCAATTTCAGAAAAAATAAGCAAACATTTGTTAAATCTCCAAGGACCTCCACCAAAGAGATGTTTACATTCTGATTTTGAATGAAAATGAAAAATATAAAGATTGTCCCCACTCATCTCAAAATCCAATCATTGGAAAATTTGCAAAATATTTGGTATTATAAGTCTAAAAGCATCTCTATTTATTAATTTATTAGACAATTTTGCAGGCCAAACAACATGCAATTCACTGGGAGGCAGTAGCCCTATCCTGAGCAGTTGCCCTTGTCGCTACATTTTCATTGTCTTCATCCAATTTCAATCGGGCACACAACCTACCTAAATCTACTAGTTTCATACTGCCACCAATAAACAACTCACACCACACCACCAACCTAATCAGCTCATCTCTACAACAAAGAAGATGAAATAAAAAAGCTGGCAGCCACACACTACTCACCAAAAGGAACACATGCTACCAAAAGAAAGGAGGCAGCACACAACCCAGCAATTAACTCACGCGGATGCCACCAACAACTAGAAACTTCTCACTACCAAAAGAAGGCAACCAGAACAATAATTCACGTCGATGCCACCAATAACTAGTAAACAATTCACGCACAACGTGCCGGAAGGAAGCTCGCTACTAGCAGAAGGAAGGCAGCCCAAACCCGACACCCTAACTATGCCAATGCCGGGAAGCAACTTGTGGCCCAACAACGAGACCCACACTCTCACGGCCGCAAAGACTCAATCGACCCAGACGAAGAAACCCTTAACCTGTCACAAGGAGAAATCACAAACAAAGGATAAAATTTTTAGCTAATACCCAATTTTGCCCATTAAGATGGCTAACTATGGGGTACTTCTTTCATTTATTAAAGAGAAAAAGATAATTTACATTAAAAGCAGTTTTTCTCCTTTTTCCTCTTGAGATTACCCATATGAATGAGAAAAAGCTCTTTTTTTTCCCCCCAACTCGTAAGAATTAATAATAAATTTCAAGATTTTATAACAGAAATTTGAATTGTTGTAATATTAAATTGTGTAACTAAAAACATGGTTGTTATATTTTTTAAAAATTTATTTGTTTCAATCTATTAGCTGTTTTAGAAAATCAGATATTAATTATTTTTTTAAAATTTATCCTCTTTTCTTGTGAGATAAAAAATCAATATAGTAATACTGAGTCATATTTATTTGTTTTTTTATATAATTAGAGTTATTTTAAAAAAAATTGAGTTTGAGAATGTAGATTTAAATTTGTAGGCTTTTAGTTACGAAAACTCAAGAAAAAACAGTTTACGAATGCTGATTTTGGTATTTGATTTGCACATAAATATTATATTTTGAGAAAATAAAATTCTTAAACCTGTAAACTTTATTCTTACTTTTCTATTTGTATGAGAAAATTTTTTTTTTTATTTTAATGAGTGAGAAAGTTATATTTTTCATGCTTATTGGAAATTATATAAATATATATGGATAAATATACTCTTAACTAATATAATATATGGATATATATTATACTCTATCCATTCTAAAATAATTGACAATTTCTTTTATTGGCATATAATTAATCAAATAATTATTTAATATACTCTTATTAATTGACATCTATTTTTACGCTATCAATAAATTACTAATATTTCTCACTTTGAATTTGTATCTTCAATGTAAAGAAAAAATTATACTCTTCAATAATTTTTTTAAAGTTCCAATAATCGTTTTACTATTAGTATTTAAATATTATCAACAACTTTTATAGTTTCAATAATAACTAAACTTTATTAATGTTGATAAAATCAAAAAATAAATAAGGATATTTTAGTAAGAAAGTGGTTAAAATACACAAAATTCCTCTAATTAACTAATCAATTAACTTTCTTAATTCTTGTGCAACTGAAATTTTGTCAATCATTTTGGGATGAATGAAGTATTATATTACTGAATTAAAAATTTTATGTTTATTTGATACAATCCTAATTAAAACTAAAAAGCTAACATTCAATTTAGTTCAATAATTATTAAATTATAAAAATTACAGTTTTTTATTAGTTCATTAATGAGTAATTGGATATTTTTATGATTTTTTATTATAATAAACTATATATTTAAATCATTAATATGATATAGTCATTAAGAACTGCTTTAACAAAATTATTTAGTACTTTAAATAATATTTATATTTTATATTGAATTGATCATTATAATAAATTTATAATTTTAAATATTTTTTAATAATATTTATATTTCATATTAGATTGATCATCATGATAAATTTCATTGTATAATACATTTTTATATAAATTATTAAATAAATAGGTAATTATATTATGGATATGATAATAATTTAAATTAATATTTTCAAAATTTTTTTAACTTTCTTATATTATAAATCAAACATATTAATTTTAAATTCTTATAAAGTTTTATATCCAACCAAACATACAAATTTTATATTTTTAAAATTACTTATTTAAAAATTTATTTCACTAAAACTAATTTTAAATAAAAACATCAAATTCCAACCACTAAATACTTCTTGAGATTTTACCAAAAAAATATATTTTACTTCCTTTTTTTTTTTTTTTTCAGTGGGAGATGGAGCGTTTAATAACTTTCTTAGATGACACATAAAGCAAAACAAAATTAGTATTTAACAAAGTTTCTATCACTAATTTGTCCAAAATAAAAAATTAAAATAGGAAAGAGGAAGGAAAAGCAAGGCCGTGGCGCGGTCGTTGGCGCTTTGTGGTGGCCCATATATAAACGGATCGAACTCAAAGTTTCCTGTCCTCTTCGTCGTCTTGTTCCTCTTCTCGCATTTTTCAAAATTTCATTGTTAGAATTCGGATCTAAGAAAATGGCAACAGTGTCTCCACTGGCGAAATACAAGTTGGTGTTCTTGGGAGACCAATCGGTTGGGAAAACCAGCATCATCACTCGCTTCATGTACGACAAATTCGATACCACTTATCAGGTTTGAATTCATTTTTTATTTTATTTCTTCAAGATTTTCAGAATGGATCTGTTCTTATTATTATTGGATCTTGTTTACCTCCAAATCATTAAGATAATTATTTTAGATCTACTTTCTTTCTTTAAAAAAATGTGAATGAATGATTTGCAGGCTACCATAGGGATTGATTTCTTGTCCAAAACAATGTACCTTGAGGATCGAACTGTTCGTTTGCAGCTTTGGTATGAATTTACTCTCGTAGATTTAATTCATTCTTTGATTACCTGGTTGTCTATTAACTGATTGCATCTCATTAGTTGACTTGAATTATATATCATTTTCAAAAATTAAGAGAAAAAAATGTTATGGTAGTTGAAATTGTGTTTTCGATCAAAGAGGTTTTTGATGACAGTATACCGCAAATATGGTTCAATTATGTTTTGGCGGATAGACAAAAATTTTTTTCCAGATGCTCATTTTCTATCGTTTGGTCGCAATGCTAAAAACTTGTCTGAAATAGTTTTCTTACACTTGGAGCATATGGGAATGTGTTGATTTTGTTTTAACTATCAAAACCATGGAACTGTTTGAACTTACACGGATTCTTTCTTTTTTTTTCCTAGGGTATGTATAGCTGAAACAAATGGCCTCTATATTAATGGACCTATGTGGTTCCTTCCTTTTTTTGTTAGAGAAAGTTCAGCAAAATGACGCCATGTTTGGAGAATGGAACTTAAAATTTTCTTGTTTTCTGGTCGATTGTGGAAACGTTTTCCATTTGTTGATTTTTGTTTTGCATTTCTTCTTTTTTAGCCCTTGAATCTGGAATTTTTGTTGCTTCCGTTGCATTGAAAACCTATGTCCTGTACAATGTTTGCCTAGATGATCAACTAGTGCATTAGAAGAAGTTTTGAACTGATCACAGATTATCGCTCCATCCTGTTTCCATTGTCCAAATTGAGGCCATCTTCATTTCATGATAACATAGTTGTGAAAGGCGCACTTGACGTGCAAGCGCACCCCCTAGTGCCTTAAGCCCTGCAAGGAGGGCGGTCTTATAAAGGCACGTGCCTTTGTGGGCCTGGGACTGAAGGCAAGGTGCTGCCGAGGTGCGCCTTTGTGATATTTTGCTTTTATTGTAAGTTTTTTTTTTTTTAATTTAAATATTTCATATAATATGATATGATACATTCTTCTTCTTCAGCTGCACATCATAGCCAACTTCTGTTTTCTTTTTTTTTTTCTTGGTAAATAATTTTTGCTTGTATAGTACTGTTATAATGCCAAATTTTTGTTGGGCTTTTAGTTTTTGAAGAAGATGAGGAAGAGAAAATTGAAGAAGAAGAAATTGATCTTAATAATGATGATTGATGATTATGGAATATGTCTATAGCTTTATTATTATAAGATGATTTAGGAATTATGGTTATAAGGCAGTAATTACAGTTTTAAGTCCCTTGAACGCATTCTTTTTTCGTTTTTTTTTTTTTAATGTCCCTTAAACATGCTAAGTTAATAAATTTGAAAACATGCTAAGTTTTTAATTTTAGGTTATGCTGCATTTTTAGCCTATTAGCTTTATTTTATGATTTTTTTTGCTTCTTACTTCTATAAGGTGCACACCTGCATCTTGCGCCTCGGTTCCAGGACTCCTTTGCACCTAGTGCGTTTTTCACATTTAACAACTATGGACTATAATTTGTTGGTTTGAACTCAAGAGCAATGTATTTCTCTCAATGCTTGTTAGCAATGAACATCTCTTAGTACTCTTGTGCAGTTCATTGGTGATTGTTATATTTCCTCCCTTTCCTTGATGTGTATGTATTTCCACTTCCTTACTGCAATTCTAGTTTTTGAAATTATTTGTCTATTTTCGCAGGGATACTGCTGGCCAAGAGAGATTTAGGAGTCTCATACCCAGCTATATCAGGGATTCTTCAGTTGCCGTAATTGTCTATGATGTGGCTAGTGAGTTGACTTAGCTCAATACATGTTTTACTTGAGAGTTTTCTTAATAACTTTGCACTTGTGATGTTAAGGGTTTTATATACTTATTTATTAATATTTACTGTATGGCTATTATTTTGTGTTAACAATAAAAAGAAATAATTGGAAAAAAATAAAAAGAAAGAAAGGATCCAAGATCTCTCAAAGTCTTGTTTTTCTGATATGATAAAATTATGAAAATGCTAATGAAAATAATGAAAACGAAAAATCAGGCAGTAGCATTTTCATATACATTCGTTCTCTTTCATTATTTGTATTTTCTGGGATGGTGGTCAGTTGTCATAATTTGTCAGAAAGGCTGCAATTTAGTCTGTGCTTCACATGCAATATTGTTAACTATCTTATTGAACTGTAACTGCACAGATAGGCAATCATTTTTGAACACTTCTAAGTGGATTGAGGAAGTACGGACAGAAAGAGGCAGTGATGTCATTATTGTCCTTGTTGGGAACAAAACTGACCTTGTTGATAAAAGGTAAGAAATTGCTGATGAAAATAAGATGATGGATTGTGATTTATGATTTCTAAAGAATATATGTGCATGAGCAAGAATTAAGTAACTGTGATAGATTCCCTATGCTTCATGAATTTACCTCTATTTTATGTTTATGCTTCAAAAATGAGAGTCGAATGGCTAGGTATACTCAAAATATCATGAGGACATTAATTTATTTTACAATATTGTTATTTTTCATTTTTCCAATGTCTATGTGCTTCATTATTATTATTATTAGTTGTAAATGGTTGATTCTATTAGTACATTTTCAATTTAGTTGAAAATGTCTTGTATCGTTTTTTATTTAAGTTTGATTATGTTGTTTTCATGAGTCAACAGGCAAGTTTCTATAGAGGAAGGAGATAACAAAGCAAAAGAGTGCGGAGTGATGTTTATAGAAACCAGTGCAAAAGCAGGATTCAATATTAAGGTAAAATTGTATTATCCAAATTTATGATATGATTAAGCTACTGCATTCATTGGGGGAAATTATTTGCCGTCAATAACAGTCATCCTATATAGTTGCACGTTCCCCTATTAAATCATGACATGCATTCAAGGAAAATAGAATTTAGGAATTATTTTCATTTAACGTTCAAATATGGAATTTAACGTTCAAATATGGAATTCATACTTTATTAATAATTTAACTTTCAAATATGGAATGGCTAGGAATTTTCTAATTAGGAAGACTAGCTTTTAGTATTAATTAGGAATTTTATTATGATTAAGAATATTTGTAAGTTATTTTACTATCTTATATAGTTTGGTTTAGAAGTTTCCTAGTTAGATTTCTAATCTGCCATAGGAGTTCGATTACTTAAAACTCTATAAATTGCTACATGACTAGTTTTGTTCTTAGGTTATTAATAATGGATTTTTGAGTGTTTGATTTTTAAAAGCTTGGTGCCTATATCAACTTACGATTCCCTTTGTGTGTTTTACTTCTTTGTTCTTAGCTCTTCATCATATAGTGATGGACTTCTCTTTTCTCCATGTGTTGGCTGTTCACTTCTTATAGCTTTCATTTTATTTGAGTATATATGAATTGCAGCCTTTATTCCGGAAAATTGCTTCTGCTTTGCCCGGGATGGAAGCACTTTCCTCAACAAAACAAGAAGACATGGTTGATGTGAACCTCAAGCCCACTGTCAATTCATCCCAGAGTGAGCAGCAAGTAGGGGGTTGTGCATGTTAGAGAATATTCAGAAAAAGATACACAAATTGAAGCACTTTCAATACTGATACTGAATTCAATTTAGAACATATTTGATATAAACTACTTTTGAAATGGAGAACGGATTTTGCAGCAGATTGGTGCTATTTGTTCAGTATGCCATCAGGTTTCAAGTGTCCGTGTTGCAGAAGACTCTGCTTCAAATCCAAGATGGCAAAATCAACAGTTTGTTATATATATATATATATATTTCTTTTTTATGCCGTTCATTTTGTTGAACAGTATTCTTTTTTTTTTTTTTTGGCCATGGAAGGAACTTTTACATTGATGTTTGAACAGCATTCTTGAACAGATTTAGGATCCTCTGTTATTTATATTTGTAATTCAGCATGAAGATTACTAAACGAGCCTAAGTTCTCTTTCGCCCTTATCCTCCTCTTGGATGATCACTTAGCTAATGTCTGCACGACCAATAGCGTCTGAGCCTATTGATATGGGATTTAAAGTTAGAATCAAGAGTTACCTTAATTTTCAATTATATTCATATAATATATGATTGTTTGTTGATTTATTTGTTGCTTATTTTAATCTCTGTGTGTGAAACTTTATACTTTGTATTTTCTCTTAAGAAAAAAAAAAGTATGCATTTTATGGTCTTAGAAAGATGACTGCAATGGGTTAGAAATGGGGCATGCTGGTTTTTAAGACGAATATACTATTATCAATCAATTTATGATTCGATGTACAAATGATTAATTCTGATCTCATGGCATCTTGACCCCTTCTTTTATTTGTTTTTTTTTTTCCTTCATTTAAGACGGTCAAATTTCATTACATTTGGATTACATGAACCTAATAATGACTCATCTTTGTATTTCCCGGTTATTCTCTTGCTGTTAGAGCCAGTTCGTTTTCCCCAGCTCCGAGTGTTGCTATGAGAAGGCATTTGTTATAGATACTTTGTCCAAGAAACTATAATTTTGTTATATATATATATATATATATATATATATATATATATATATATAAAAAAAAAAAGATTATCAGTGTTTATATTAGATGTCATTTTTTATAGATAATTTGTCCAATAAAATATATTTTTGTTATATATATATATATATATATATATATATATATATATATAGATTAAAATACAAAGTTTAACTGTTTAGATATTTAGTTTTAAAGAAAAACAATTTTAAGGTTCTCATGTTTAATGTTAAATAAAAAATTCAATGAGAATCATTAGAGTTTGGGGGGAGAAATTGATAACGGGCAGAGTCATCACCAGAACACAATTGACTAAAACTAGACTGAATGGACTGAACGAGCAACTGAAGCTGTTGTTGCATTTGCTCTAACTACTACTGAGTTATTTGTTGCCACTGCTGAGTTTGCTACTTTTGCATCTGCTGAAGTTATTGCTGTCAATGATATCTTGTAAAATATTTATTTCCTATAATTAAGAGATAATGTCAACTATAAATGTATTAATTTTTTGCTGCGATTGGGGCATAATAGCAGCAATTAAATAATATTATTGTTGTTATAAATAGGAGATAATTAGTGTTATAATTGTGGGATTTTGTTAACTTTTGAGAGATAATTTTACTGTCATAAATAGGGAGGAATTAGTACTGTAATTAAGGGATTTGATTAGGAGAAATTAGTGTTGTAATTCTGGGATTTGATTGACTGTATCTGATATAGAAGGGAGAACTCACAGTTTTGGGCATCCAATTATTCACCCAAAATCTATGTTTGTGTCTTTCTTTGTTATTCTATGTTTGTATATTTCTTTGTTGTGGTATCAGAGCCACTCTCTTATTTGGTGAGATTGTGAGTTTTTTTGGTTAGTTCTTGAAAAAGAGTAGTAGCTCTTGGTTTGAACTTTTGAGCTATTTTTTTTGGCAATTTCTTTCAGAATTTTAGTCATGGAGAAAATAGAAATAGTTTGTGTCAAGTTCTCTGGTAAGAATTATCTTCCTTGGGAATTTCAGTTTCAAATTTATGTTCAAGGGAAAGAATTATGGGGACACATTGATAGAACCAATTTTAGGCCTGCTGATCCCACCAAAGCTATTGATTGGGACACCAAAGATGCTCGAATCAAGAGTTGGTTATTGCAGACTGTGGAACCAGCTATTGCCGTCAATTTACGACCGTATAAGACAGCCAAAACTATGTGGGATTATCTTAAGAAAGTTTATTATAAGAAAAGCTCAGCCAAACATTTTCAATTGGAATATGACATTTCAATTTACACTCAAGGAAATTTATCGATTCAAGAATATTATACTGGGTTTATCACATTATGGACAAAATATACAGATATCGTGTATGCTTTTGTTCTTGTTCGCTCTTTAGAAGATGTTCAAACTCTTCATCAAGGCAGTCAAAGGGATCAGTTCTTGATGAAACTTCGATATGAGTTTGAACCTGTGTGTTCAAATTTACTGCACTGGATTCCACCTCCCTCTTTAGATGATTGTTTGCATGAACTTCTTAAGGAGGAGCAACGTCTTTTGACTCAAGCCACTTTGGAACAAAAAAGAAGTTTCGTTAATGTTCTTAATATTGCTTATGTTGCTCAAGGTAAACAACGTGTTCGAGATCTACGCAATACTCAATGTTACAGTTGTAAGATATTTGGTCATATTATTAATCAATGTCCTCAAAAATTTTGCAACTATTGCAAAGTTAAAGGACACATTCTTTCAGAATATCGAAAACGTCCCCAGAGTCGCAATCTTCGTGCCTTTCACACTTCTACTACCAATATAATGAATGATCCTTCTACTGTGGTTACTGTCTCTTCCTCTCAGCCAACAGTCTCCTCTCTCATTGAAGAGCATATTCAACAGATGATTGTATCAACTGTTTCTGCTATTGGTCTTACTGGTAAAACTCCCTCACTTTCTAAATTATGGTTTTTTGACTCAGCAGCTTCAAACCATATGACTCCTTCATCTGATATCCTTATTAATGTTAAAAAAATATGATGGTGACTTGCAAATTGAGACTACCAATAGGGATCATCTTCCTATCACTTTTATTGGAGATATTTCCTCTTTTCCATCACTGAAAAATGTTTTTGTTTCTCCTGACTTATCTACTCATCTTTTTTCTGTTGGACAAATAGTAGAAAATAATTGCCAAGTTATTTTTTTGCCTTCTGGTTGTGTTGTGCAGGAGCTGGTGTCAGGGAAGACAATAACGAAGGGAATGAAGGCGATCCCATCCAAGATCCGACATTATATTGGAGACTCATTGGTAGTCTTGTTTATCTTACTATTAGTCGACCAGATATCTCATTTGCAGTTAATTTAGTAAGTCAATTTATGGCTTTACCGCATCATTTACATATGGTCGCTGTTAAATGCATTATCTACTATCTTCTTAGTACTCCCACTCGCGGGCTTTTCTTTCCATCTAGTACATCTCTTCATCTCATTGTTTATGGTGATGCAAACTGGGTTGGCTATCCCGATATACGATGTTCTACTATAGGTTGATGTGTATATTTGGGTGATGCTTTAATTTCTTGGAAGTGTAAAAAACAAGAACGAGTATCCAAATCCCCCACTGAGGCTGAATATCGTGTTATGTCCTCTGCTTGTTCAGAAATTACTCGGTTACATGACTTACTCTCTAAATTAGGTTATCCGCAATCTAGTCCTACTCCTCTCCATGCCGACAATACCAGTGCTATTCAGATTGTGGCAAATCATGTATTTCATGAACGGACCAAGCACATTGAGGTGGATTGTCACTCAATTCATGAAGCTTTTGACAAAGGTTTTATTACTCTTCCACATATCTCTACAAATAGTCAAATTGCAGATATTCTCACAAAGCCTCTCACTCGTGCTCGCCATCAGTTTTTTGTAAACAAATTGATGCTGCTAGACTCACCAACATCAATTTGAGGGGGTAGGGGTGTCAATGATATCTTATAGAATATTTATCTCATATAATTAAGGGATAATGTCAACTATAAATGTATTATTTTTCTGCTATAATTGGGGCATAATAGCAACAATTAAATGATATTATTGTTGTTATAAATAGGAAAAAATTAGTGCTATAATTGTGAGATTTAGTTGACTTTTGAGGAATAATTTTACTATCGTAAATAAGGAGGAATTAGTACTGTAATTAGAAAATTTGATTAGAAGAAATTAGTGTTGTAATTGTGGGATTTGATTGACTGTATCTGACCTATATATAGAAGGGAGAGCTCACAATTTTGGGCATCCAATTATTCACTCAAAATCTATGCTTGTGTCTTTCTTTGTTATTTTGTATTTGTATCTTTTTTTTTTAATTGCTCTAACGCAGTAGATCAACTAGCATCAAAAGAAGATGAAGCAGGAGAAGTTGAAAAATATGTATATTACTTTTGCATTTGCTGAAGTTTACACAAACAGTACACTCGATTCTTCTTCTCGCTACCAAAAATATAAAAGTATAGTTCACTCTCATCGACACTCTCCTATGAATACTAAAAAAATTCGCTCTCATCAACACTCTCCTGTGAATACTAAAAAAATTAAGTCCCTAAATAAACATTAGTGAAGCCATAACCCTTAATAAACTTCAGAAAAGCCATAATTGAATAGATAAAAAAAATTTTCAAATGCTTTTTCATCCTTTTTTTTTTTTTTTTTTTTTTTTATGTGAAGTCTTACAAAGAGCTTGTGAGAGGTATTGTTTCCCCTTCCTTTCTAGCCTATATATGAAAGTAGCGAATATATACAGGTTAAAGTATGTTAAGTTTATAAAATTAAATAAAAATTTAGCAAAATTTCTTCTATGAAAATGAACATATTTCTTGTTGATAAATAACCATAATAGGATACGGGCTCCATAAACTTTGAATATATTCGTTTACTTTTTGATAAACTTTGAATAGGATATGGGATCCATAATCATGATATATTTCATATACTTTTTGATATTGCACAAAATCAAAAATATTATTAAAATCAGAACAGTAATAGAATAATAGTCTAATAATATTTCTCAAAACATTATTCAAATGAAATCAGGCAATAAAGATGAAAAGTTTAGAAGACTAACAAAATGTCTTACATTCTTGAAATATATGACAGTTCCTCTAATGTAGTAGGATGGTGAGCCTCTTGAATATGTTCTATGAAATTCCTCAAATATGTATAGGACAACCTTCTAAACTCCAGGAATGCTTAAAACTCTTGTCAATACGCCCATATCAACTTTGGAACAATATTCACATGTGTCATGTAACTGTAGCAATAGATATCTTTTCAGTTCCATGCAATTGTAAACATATAGATGCAATTCATTTTATTAGCTAAAATTCATCTTAAAAAAAAATCATTAGTCTCTAGAATCTCATAATTCATCCAATCCTCAAATATCTTCCAAATCATGTGCAAGCAAATTTCTAAAGGGAAGCAGTCTATGCCACAATCAAAATCATATTATTATGATATCATTCTATCCGACATTATGATTTGATGTCATTTATTAGACTCATCCAACCTCATGATGATGTTTAAATTTAATAAACTCTTAGATTTTAACGTTTGGAGGTGACAGTTTCTAATCTGATCAAAAAATAATTTAAAAAATTGATTTGAACCCATATGAAAGAAAATTGAAATGATCTAATTCAAATGTCCTAAAAATTTTTGAGTCAAACTCAACCTAATTTGAATATAACTTGCAGATCAAGTTGAATTAATCTGATTTTGACTCGATCCGTAGGTTGACTCGAATAACTCGATTTATATTATTAAAAATATTTAAAATTAAAAATATTTTTTTTATTTTGAATTCTATATGAATTTAACTCTACTGCTCGTTTTTATTATATATTGTCATTTGCCAAAAAATAAATTTTATTTAATTAATTAAGCATTTAAATGAAAGTAAAAAATGTTAATCAAGTTCTATTTATGTAAAATGTACATGATTAAAAAATAACTTTACCAAATTATTTTTTAATAAATTATGAAAAAATATCACATAAATAGTAAAGAATCTAAATGAATATTTTGAAAAAGTGAATAATAAATGACTCGACTTAATTTAAAATATTATTTTTAAGGATAAATTTAAAATCCAATCTAAAATACTTTCTATATACAAACCCAATTTAAATTATTAGCATTATTTAAAAATATTTTTTTATTTTCCATGCTATATAAACTTAATTCAATTACTTATTTTCATTATGTATTGTCATTTAATTTAAAAATAAATTAAGCATTTTAAACAAAATAAATAAATTTAATCAATTCTATTTATGTAAAATCTACTTGATTAAGTAATGATTTCTAAAAGAAATTATTTTTCTTAATAAATTATGAAAAAATATCAATAAATAATGAAAAATCTAAATGGATATTTTAAAAAGTGAATAACATGACCAGACTTAAAATATTATTTTTAAGAGCAAATCTAAAATCTTATTTAAAATTCTTTATGTATGCAAATTCAATAAATAATCTGAACCTGTCAGAAATTTGAATGACTCAAATTCAACTTGACTTAACAATAACATGACCTGAAAATGATTCAATTAAAAAATGACTTGATTTGAGATGACTAGATTTGAGATAACTCGACTCGACTCATTTGACACCTTTAAACAAACTCGATCTACTAATTAAATTGGAAATGAAAAATATCAAATAAGAGCACATAATAAGTAACTTTTAGAATAATAATAACAATAATAATAATAATAATAATAATAATAATAATAATAATAATAATAATAATAATAATAATAATAATAATAATAATAATAATAATAATAATAATAATAATAATTTACTTTTAAAATATCCTCCCATATTTCAATTACGTGCATAGTAATCCTGCATAAAACAACACTTTTAAAACATGCAAATAATAATCATAACACAACAAATAACTTTTTATAATTTCTATTCTTTTATATAATTAATTATTTTTTATTATATTTAATTTTATAAAATTGATTATGATATTTATCAAGATATGGCTTTTATATGAAATGATGATATTTCAAATTTAATTTACTCATTTTACAAAATAATTCATAAAAATACTTAATACTTATACTAAGTCTAACTATTTTACAACTTCATATGGTATTATGTATGTTTTTATTGGTTAAAAAATATCCTATAAATTTTTTAAATTTTTTTTGTAATTTCCATTCTTTTTTAGTAAAAATAAGAAGATTATACAAGAAATCACTTTTTCTTGTTATATTTTAATTTAGCTACTTTACAAAATAATTAATACAGTTGCTTTTAGTTAATTTTATAACTTTATCATTTTACTATGATTTCTAAAATTATTTATTATAACCACATTATTATCTATTATAAATTATTTTGATCAGTCACAAATTATGAATAATATTTGTGTTTGTTTGTTATTCGCTTATTTTGATCGATCACAAATTATGAATAATATTTGTGTTTGTTTGTTATTCGCCAATTTTACTTACAAACTTTTGTTTTAAAATATTATTCAATATTATTATAAGCTCTAATTTATAATTAAAAGCTTCAACTAATTTATAATTAATAACTAATATCCATTAAATTACTTTTGAACATACGTTACAAAGAACTCTAATATAAATTATTATATAAAGATATAATACTTACACATTACATATAAATTGTATAAGAACTCATATTTTTTTACATAATTAATCATTATTTTTGTTTTATTCATAATAGATAATCAAATTTTTTAATTTTTTTAAATATTTAATTTTTTTATATTTATTTATGTATCACTCTATCCCTTTCAAATGCTATATAATTCGAAATTACTATAGCCAGGGGGAAGATGTCAAAATAGTTCCATACAACTCATTTCTAAAGTAACTAACCATTCAAGCCAATCAATCAATTTTCATTTCAGGGAGGAAAGTAGTACAAAATATTACGCTGGCCCCAGAACTAATTAGAAATTACCAAGGGAACATAGGCCTTGCTGGATGCATTTAAGGTAGATCTTTAAAAAGTCTAGATATGCTCTTAGGCCATCTGTAAGTCCAATCCAGTTGCATTTGCAGCTTAGCGTGGATGAACAGTACTGAATAAAATATGGTGTGGATTATATTTTTTTTTACTCAAATTTTTTTATTATTTCAATATCTTATAAACCCATCATTCTCAATGCATAAATTACATTCTAGTTCAAATATAATATTCATTTAGTTCATATCTAAATTATATTTAGAATTTTATAATAATTTCATATAAAATCTTATTAAATTTTCTTTTCACTTAAATAAAAAATGATATCACTTAAAAATAATATAAGATATAATAAACTTAAATAATTGTAGAATTAAAATTATGATAATTAATTTAAAAACCATCAAATGCCACATTAATATTAATACAACTCTATAAATTTATGATAATTAATTTAAAATACACAAGTACCATATTAAAATACACAAATACCACATTATATTACACAAATGCCACATTAATAAAACTCTAAATTATACAAATTAAAAATACATAATTTAATAATACGTTGATATACATAATTTAATTAAGCATTTGTGAGAAAAATATATTAATTCAGGTGATTAGATTAGTCTCACTATTTTTAATTTTGTATTCTTATTATTCATTTTTGAGTGAAACATTTAATTTTAATTTTTATGTATAATTTTATGATTTAATTAATAAACCTATTTTAATGTCTTTTGTAGATATTAATATATTTTATTTTTATAAAAAATAAATATAGTATATTATGATAAGTATAGAAATAAAATAATGTGTTAAATGTATTAGTATATTAAATATTTATTAAAAATTAATATATGAGTGGATAATTATAAATGTGAAATAAATATGAGTGTAATGTGTAAAATGTATGAATAATATAATATTAATAAAAAGAAATATTAAATGAGTTAAAGAAGGAATATGTGAAGAATATTCTTTTTTGAGTTAAGAATGAAGTCATGAATTGGAACAAATTTACTATAAAAACTGTATTTTAGAGTTAAGAATTGGAGAATGTCTTAAGATAGATCTTTAATTGATTACTGAAAAAACTCTCTTTTAACAAATTTTAGATGTTGTTTGGTAAAATTGATTCTAGTATTAAAAATTTTAAAAGCTAAATAATTATTAAAAAAATATCAAATTTAAGAGACAACTTTAAAATAAGATAACTATATATTATACAACAAATTACCATGTAATTTGATTTTAAATATTTTAAACTTATTAATTATATCTTTATTAATAGGAAATGATTATGATAATGAATGGATATTATCAAAATATCAAAATTTTCCTATCACTTAATTTATTAAGTAAATTTTTTATTTATCTGATTAAGAGATTTTTTAAAATTAAATTTTTAATAGAAAAATGTTATCAAACACACGTCAAATGTTAATAACTTAAAAAAAAACGTTATTAAATAATTTTTAAAAAATAAGTGCTAAATATTTTGATTTTACGTGTTTAATATGGTTATCAAACACTCCTTTACTCTAAATTTTTTTAATTATTTTAAAAAATATGATGTCAAATCTAAAATTTTGTTGTTAATCTTAGAAATTTTATATATTTACAGCTAGTAATCGATAAAGATAGAAGAAATTCGTATGAAGAAGAAAGACTTATGAACATTTAAAAATATTAATTTTCATAGAAAATTTAACAAACAGATTAACAGGTAAAACCAAAGAGATTATCCATATGATTCAAAAAAAAAATTAGTTAATTATGACTACAAGAGATTTATAATAATTAATCCAATTTTATTTAGTGGAGAGAACATACAAAATTAAAAAAAACAAAATAGATTCAACTTTCTTAAAAAGTCAAACATTTTCTAAACAATCTTTCAATTAATTTCTTGAAATAAATTCAAAATATGAATCAAATACAAAAAACAGCCTCAGGAGGATATTGTTGTATAATTTTTGAAATTGACTCAACTACGCTATAGGAGATGGTTAATATTTTTGTGGAGATCAGCTACATTATATGGAGATATCAGCTGACAAATTGAAGTTGTGATTGATTAAATCCAAAATAAAGAAACATTTCTTCATTCTTTCCAGTTTTGTAAAATTAATAGGAAAGCTAATAATGCGGCTTATTTTATTGTCAAAACCTGAGTCAAAAATTCCCTCAACACAGGATAGAGGTATGATCATCCCAACCCATTATTTAGATTTTGTATCTCGATGTCTTGAGGGCATCTGTTTTGAAGTAAGCTTTGTGCTTTGCTAAAAAGAAATGCCTTAAAATTGGCCATAAGTACTTAGTTATACTGTATAATATGGAGTAGGTCATGCTAATAGGTTACTCAGGTTAACTTCCAACCCATTAAGAAAGACATCAGAGGAAAGGAAAGAATAATGCTATTCTCCACGAATTGTTTGCACGAAGCTTTGCAGGAATGATGGTCATGACAAATTTCAGCACAAGGTGTACCAAATAGTTGCCTCATAGCAGGTCCATTGACTGCTAACACATAAAGTCCGGTTGGACAGCCATATCATTCGTGCAAACTTCGTGCAAGCAATTCGTGGAGAATAGCATTACTCGGAAGTAAAACATGTTCACTGGAACATTTGTACTGCCTTCATGCTTCCATAAAATCTGTATGCATCTTAATGAATTCCAAGTTTAATTAGCACTGTGGAAGCTTTAAGAAGAAATATTTCTGGCAATTAGATTTCCTTTCCGATGTTGCAGCATTTGACAGATGCCCCAAATCATCAGCTGAAATTTGGATCTATTTCTCTTATGTACAGGAGTAGGGAGGAAATAAATGTAACAAATTGAAAGGGCACAAAAAAGAACTTACAACAGTAGTTCTCAGTGACAAGTTCAGAAAAAGCAAGTTCAAGCATGTACCAAAGAGCTAATAAGAGTAAGAAATAAACTAATTGTTAGACATTAACAAAACCATCGGCAGTCTGCCTAACCCTCAGGGTCAAATATATCAATATCAGCGTGCCCACACTTGACCTGGACAGAAAAAAGCACAACTGTCATTAAACAATGAAAAGGAAACATGGTAATCATATTAAGTATTATTGAACTAAAGCAGATAAACTGAAATAAATTCAACCAACTGACAAAGTCTCATCTGAATGTCATGAATGGGTGATCATGGTCAATTTCAATCAATCTTTACAATATTTTCTTAATGATTCCCAACACTAAATTTGAATAGAGATGTGTAGTCCTACTAACAAAACCATATCTGTAAACGGCTCATTAGAGATTGCAACTCTAGTTTGAAACTTTTATGAAATATCTTCATCTAAAATCCATCTCAATTAACAGAGACAGCATGGCGCCAATTGTGAACATGCATATTCAATCAGTTGTAAGGGATAAAAATGTTAGAAGCTCATTGCCAGTATTAAAGGAGAATTGACCTGACGCCAATACAATAACAGGAATAGAAGACTTATAGCTAGGAATGCATTCAGCTCTATGATTTAATTGTGAGAGAGAACTTACAAGATTGAGAAAATAAGAACAATCTTTCTTGAATCAAATGACGCAGCACGCTTATATTTTCTCCATCTGTTATTTGGCATATCATGAACCCTCTCATTGAATGACTTATCTGTCAAACAAGTTAGCCAAAAACTTCTATTTTAATTATTATTTGCAAATATAATCTATCTGCATCATATTGAGCTGAAAAAGAGAACGAGCAAAATTGTGGGGAACCACAGAAGCTTCCAATGTAACGTGTTTATGCAGAATCAGCTAATGCAAGCATGAGAAATTATGAGGAACAATTCAGAACACAGACACGTATATCTTCATAAATTAGAATGTGCATATTACAATGGAGGTTCCTCATCAAAACCACAGTGCTTACATTGTAGCATTCACCAAAAGAAGTTTGAACGCCAGATAATTCAACATATCGAGAATAGTCACACAATAGTAAGGCAATCTAATAAGAATATAAACCTCTAGAAATAAACTTCAGTAAAGTTGAACCATGATTTGCCAACAGTTGCATGAGTCTCCCATTTGTTTTTATGCTTGATTGTCTCTGCAGTACGCCCTAAAATTGACGCAACACATTAAAAGCATCAGCCCAATACAGAGGAAAACAGAAATTTAGTAACATCATGGTCACTAAGCTCTATTATCAACCATTTCCAGGTCATAATTTTGGCTTTTTGTTGATTAGATTTTCCTGTTTGGCTTATGAAGAGCTTTCAAGACTGTAATTTATACAATAAGGAAGGAGGACTTACAGTTAGCAGACCTTCACTTTTTATACTTCCAACAGTTTCAACTTTGGATTTAGGTTTTTCAAAATTTTCCATGTCAATATTTATATCCACAATGCAAGGTGAATACGCATCTGCACTTTCCATCTGCAAGCCAATGAAATTCTGGCAATTCAAGTGGGGATCTAAGCATATTTGCTTTTTTGGCGAAACAGGAAGTTCTACAAAGCTTAATAGGGCTAGCGGTGATGCACATTTTGGCTTAGTTTTGTCTTCCTCAGATATCATTGAAATACTATATACATCTTGGCCCTGCAAAATGAAAAAGGGGAGAATTTATAAGATATTTAAATATACAAGTCCTGATGAACTACTAAATATCTATTTTATCTTCATCCAAAGCAAATAACAAAAATTATAGAGCTACTTTGAAAAGTGAGAATCAGGATGAAAAAAATCTGGTCTAGACAGTATTTAAACCATGTACGACCAAAATGAGTCACCACAAGGGAAAAGTTGGACGTGGCACAAGAATCAAAGATTAATCCAACATTATTTGCTGCCACCTTCTGTAGAGTGTAGGCAACTTCTTCTACTAAATTAAAATTTTGGATTGATACCCTAACATTGCATCAGAGCATATTATTGAACTGACATTTTTGTTTTACTATTCCAGTTATCAACTGTGATAGGCCCTTTATTACTATTCTATGGCTGTCAAATACACTGTACAATGAAGTCCTATTAAGCACATATATGCAAGAGTTGCATTGGGTTATACAGCAATGCTCGAAAATAATGATAGCTGCTTTATCTGAGCATTGTGTAAGCTAATGAGGCGTTATGATTATATACAGGATAAACTCTTACAGGGATTGGATCACTCCCAAAGCAAACCATGAAAATATTACAAACTGAAGTGGATTCCAAGAGCGCAAATATGAACTTATCCCAAAAAACAAATGCAAAGAAAACAATTTTTGTGGCCCTTCTATTACCGACATGCAATTGGGAATAGGGCTTTTCAAATATATGGGTGGCATGATTAATTTGCCACTATTTAAGGATGTAGAAGATGAAGCTTATTCATGTTCTACCACCACTTGATTGATCTCATGGGGCCCGAAACCAATTTGGTATCTTGCAAATAGCATACGTAAACACTAAGTTACTGAGATTCATAATAATAATTGAGTGAATAAGACTGTATGGAGGGAATCTGACAGATGACATTAACTCCATTTATGAACAGCATCTGGGTGCGTTGGCATAACAATAAATTGCAAAGATGGAATTCTATTTTTTATTTTTATTTTTTTGGGATAAATAAATAGGCAACATAGATTCACAAGGAGCATATATATACAATCTTATGCATTAAAAGAAAAATTACAAAGCTGACCACCAACGGAAAAATATACGTTTAAACGTGAATGAAAGGACATGAAAATAGTAAAGTTATTTTCTTTTTCAGCAAGTTGTACGTTCTGTCAAGAAAATCCCATTCGTGGAACCATTTAGATTGATTCCTCAAAATTTCTGCTCAACTGCCCAAAGAAACACAGAAAATCATCAAGTTCATTTTTTTTCCCTTTTCTGGGCACATGCAAGACAAAGAAACGAACAAGCAGGGCTAACTCAAAAACAGGGGAGGGAACAACAAACCCAGTTAAGATAACAAATTACGTTCAAACCAAAAGCAGTAGGAAGCAAATCAGAGGAACTCACATGTGCAGTCTGAAAGGCGCAATTTTGTTCCACGGGAAACTCAACCTCCTCCAAAAGCAAAGGCAAAACATCTATAAATCAAACGAACTCACATGAATTTGGGTTTTTTTTGTTTTATTAAGTAAATGAAAAAAATCAAAAGTCAAAAGTAGGATATACCAAGCGTAGTAGGCTTTACTAACTGAAAGCATAAACCATTATCAACATCAACAAGCGATGAGATTTCCTGCATTCAAGAACCAAGTAAATAAATAATTAATTAATTCAATACAAACGGCATCTGGAATAGTTTCTCGTCTCCTACAATGTAGCGTTGCAAATAATCTGTTTAGTTGAAGAGACAATAGGGGAAGAAAATAGACAAATTAAGGAAAGAGATGAGAACTAACAAACCTCATCGTCACAGGTATTAGCAGAAGCAGCCATTGTTGCAGAGAAGGCGAGAGAGACAATGGCTACTTGCTCACATACTGCAACAGCAACAGATAAAGATGCATGGGGTAGGTGTTATTATATATCATAAAGACATGATAGAAGTGGTGATGCGGTATGGTGGAGGACAGGGGGATCGTTGATATGGTAGAAAAGCTCCTCCTGATCACGACGTTCAGCCTTTTCTATCAACTATTTTTCTTTTTATTTATTTTTTCATAGTTTCATGACTAAACTGCCCTTTTCCCATTTTTTAACTTTTTTTTAGTTTATATAGAAAATAATTAGAGGTATGTTTGATTGGCATTATCTGAATAAATTTTTGTTAAGCAGAAAACATATTTTATCATAATTATCAACCAATCTCGTGTAAATTTGTTAGGTATGGGTCTCAGATGATTCAATTTTATTTGATAATTATATTAAACACTTAAAATTAAAATATTCGATACTTAATTTTTTAAAATTTATTTGATAACACTTTTTTTTAATTTCTTAATATTTTAAATGTGTTTGATAATATTACTTAATTTAATATATAGAAAATTTTTATTTAATGAATTAAATAATAAAAATTTCATATTTTAACATATTTCATTAATATATTTCTTATCATAATCCTTTTCGATTAATAAGATATATTTAAAATTAAATTATATAATAATTTATTATAAAATATGTAATTATCATATCTTAAGTTTATCTCTTAAACTTTATACTTTTTTTTTTAAATATCTATTCAAATTCAACTTTTAAAATTTTCAATAATTAAATGGTTCGGTTTCTTAAATTTTTAGTGCTAGATTTATTTAGCACTTCATTTTTTAGTATTTAATTTTTAATTAAATCAAACATCACCTTAGTTTGTTATTAAACTAAATTTAATTTATTTCAAAATTAATTGAATTGTTGGATTTTTATCCATTATTAGAAATTATTTTTAATTTATTTCTAATATAAATTATATTATTTAATAAGTCATATGAATAATATATTGCATATTTTAATGTAAGCTATATTTTAATCATAAAAAATACAAATGATACTCATATTATTCATAAATAAATTATATTTAAAATATTTTTAAAACATATGAATTTCATTCATATAATTAATTAATTATATAATTTGATCTACAAATATAATGATAATAATGATATTTCAAAAAATATAAAATATATTCATAATTTTTCAATCGAAATAATCAAGTATTTGCAATTCTAACTTGACAAAAAGTGCACTCAACTTACTGGTTATTGGAATCATAAATCGACTCTTATAGTAATAAGTCTAATAGATTGAATATCATTGAAGTTGAAATATATTATCAAAAGCAAACTTGAAAAATTCAGAAACGCAATAAAAAAATAAAATTTGCATAAAAAGATAATAAACTTTCATATATATATATATATATATAATTCTTAAAAAGGATAATAAAAATAAAATAAAACACATATATAATATTGGATTTGTATCTATAAAAATACAAATAACAAATCTAATATCTAGATATATAAATCTAGTTAGATATGATATAATTTTTTGAAGAAAATAAAATAACATACATATAAAAACTGTAAATTTAAAGAAATAAATCTAATTAAACGTTAAAAAAAAAGAGTAGATTTAAATTTGATTCAAAAAATAAATGATAAAATAAAAAAATTAAAAGAGGAAAGTAAATTTCCGATTAAAATAGCCAGAAATTTGCTCTAAAGAATATTTAAATACAGAGCTTGAATGAGATAAGAAGAGAAAAAAGACATGAACAGCTAGGATTTTGGCTTTTCTTATGTAGAAAAGTATTACAATTATATTTAAAATATTAAATTGTAGAAATGCTCAATTATATATAAGTGACAATATATATAATATATATACTAACATATATTCACATATTCATAAAAGTTATCAATAAAATTTTGTTTGGTGGTGTTGAAATTATTTTTCATCCAAATCAATTAAAAAAATTATATGTAAAGAGAACATAATATAATAACGTTCACCCCCTGATTTTTTACATTTTTTAATAGACACTAAATTATTAGAAGGGTTCAGTAAAATATTATCATTCATGCTTAAAAATAAAAAGAAAACAATATACTTCAAAATATGAACTTTATCTTTTTTTAAGGGGTGATGTCAAAAATACATTAAAGAAATTATATTATGGAGTGTGTGTGTGTGTGTTTTTTTATCCTGCATAATTCTTAACAATTATAATTTAAAATTTATATGATTAAAATACAAAAATTATAAGAATATTAATTTTAATAGTGATCATAATTTCATTTTTTTTTTCAAATTTGTTACATGAACTTAAACTCCAGGGTTTATTCCTAAATAATTAATCTTGTCTTTATCCTTATTATTTTGAAAGGGGGATGATTTATTAATAACATTTATACTTTACATTATAATTTCAATGTTTTAATTGAATATATAGCAATGTAAATATAATAATTAGATATGACAAATGAATTAGATCAAATTAATTTTAGATCTAATATTTTTGGATTGAATCACTTTATATTGTAGACAATTATGTCAATGAGTTAAGGTGTATAAAGAAATTCTAATAATTTTAGATTTTTTGTTAAGTTATTCTTAATTTTTATTTTTAAAATAAAAAATTTTATTTTAATTTTAAATAAATTTTAATTATTTAAATTGGATTGATCTAGTTGATATATTTATTGGGGTTGAGTTAATTTAGTTAATCTATAAATTGAGCGAGTTTAGTTTTCAATCAAATTAGTTTCAATAAATTATTATTATATGACAATAAAAAAAATAAATTTCTTTATTTTTTCATTGTACATAGATATCTTGAAATAACTAGTTATATTCAAATTTATATTAATTATACCTATGATCAAAATTGAGGTAAGATATTTATATCATTTGCTAAATATGCTATTATATAACTGCAAGCATATTATAAAAATATTCATGATATCCAAAATCAATTAAAATTAAAAAAAAAAAAAAGAAAAATAATAAGTCATTTTTAAATTTTTCTAAAATCATTTTGAAATTTTATTATTAATTAAAATATCAATCTTACACTTGTGTGTTTTAAATTCTAGCTAATAATGAATTTTACAATAAAATATTTACAATTTTAAAGTAAAATGACAATAAATTTTAAATTTTAATAAATGATATACATCTCTCAATTATATCTTGTGATAAGCATGATTGGTATAAATTTAATTCAATGTAATTAACTATTTAAAAAAATTAGGTATATTAGTGAATAATTGAAAATATTTAAATTTTTAATATCATTTGGCTTTAAGAGTAAAAAAAATAAAGATAATATAAAAATAACCTTTTTTTAAGAGAATAAATTAAACTTTTTATTTGCATAAAGTTAAAAATACCTTACACATTCATACTTTTTTTTTTATTTTACTCAATCTTTAGATAATTATTAAAAAAGTTAATAATTTATAATTAAAGCAAATAATTAATAATTAAGACGCCTCGTAATCGAGAGGGATTCCAATCCGAGTCTTGCCTCACCATGCTAAAGCCTCGATGGTTATATTTTCTAAAAGTAGGGAGAGTACGCATTTAGATGAGAGGGGTCAAGCGATTAATCAATGTCTGTTGTTATTGGCAAACTCCAACTACGCATGTACTGCTGACATTAATAATATCCCATAATGACCAAACTAAGCTAAGGCCCTGAATTAAAACATATACCAAGCATCTGTCAGAGAAACAGAATCAATTGTCTCCTCTCTTAATCTAATTTTCAGAATATATGTAGGGTAGATTTACTCATTCATTTAAATTATTGATATTTGTCTTAAATTTCCACCCTTCAAACCCTTAATAACAATAGTATTTTTATTAAATTTGCCAGCCCAGATAGCAAAGTAAAACACATAATTTATATATAATATCTTAGTCAATAATTGTGTAGAATCCATAACAATAGGCATTGGCTATAATTTTAATGGCCAAACCAATCTATAACGTTGTATTATAAGGAAAAAGCTCGTAAAGGGGTGGTAAAAGAGTTTGGATCGGATCATTTTACGAAATTAAAGTGTAGAAAAATTTGAATCATTTTTCAAGTTTTAAGTCGAATCATTTGTGATTTTAATTTTTTTTAAAATAAAAAGTATTATTTTAATTTTTAATAATTTAAATTGAATTATTCAAATTGATCTATATGTTGGATCAATTATATTTGATTTGCAAATTGAGTCAATTTTGACGTATAAATTTTCAAATTATTTTAATTTTTTAAATTGAATTGAAATGCTTTTTTTTTGAAACATATTCAAATCAAAATTTGGAGACGGATCAAAATTGCCAATTCGTGGTGTACTTATTTAATGAAGTATTTATAAGGTAGCATATTTGAGCCAAAATATGCTTCTGTAGGCACAATTAAAAGTGGTGGAGACAGGGGGCCACGGTTCCAG
>CATIWR010165488.1:0-63447 GCA_949677035.1 Omphalea diandra | reverse complement strand
ATATAAAAATAATTTTAGAATTTGTTTGTATTAACATTATATTTATCATTATATAAATTTTAATTTCATATAAAATCAATTAAATAATTATTATTATTTTTTATCATTATACAATACAATTATATATTCAAATGTGTTATTTAATAAAGGGTAAAATTGAAAATATATTACATATTTTTTTTTTCCTTTCATAATTAGTTATCCAATCAAGGAAAAATAAAAATTATTTTTCTTTTCCTCCTTTTCATCCAATCATGAGGGAGAAAAATAAAGAGAGAAAATAAAATTTATTTTTCTTTCTTATTTTCTTTTCTTCCTATAGAAATTTGCCAATCACAGGATAAGTGACGATGATAGGCTGGAATGTGAAGGTGGAAGCAGCGATACATCGTATTCCGACTTCTTTTTTTTTTTTTTTTATTAGTTCGTGCGACATATTATTTAAGTTGAAGGATCATTGCTTGAGCGTCTTTTGGGGCTAACTTTTTTTTTTTTTTTCTGAAACAGTTGAAGTATTGGATGATAGACCTTTCTCAGATGAAGGTTGCTGTTGCCAGCAAGCAATTTGAATATTTTTTTTTGAAAAAATTATTATCATTTGTAGTGGAGATGTTATATTTGGGAAATTGTTCAAGAAGGAAAAAAAATAAAGAAAAAAAAAATTTATTTTTTCATTTATTTTTCTTTTTTGTGTTTGAATAGAGAAGAAATGAAGGAAAATAAAATTTATTTTCCTTCATTTATTTTTACTCCTCGTGTTTGGATAAAAAAAAAAGAAGAAAAAAATAAATTTATTTTTCATCCTTAAATAGAAGTATCAAAGTAAAAATGTAAATTTATTATAATTTTCTTCAATCATTATATTTTATCTTCAATTTAAAGAGAAAATAAATGAGATAAAATAATTATTACTTTCTTTCCACTTGTATTTTTCTTTTCTTTTTAAACAAGGGGAAAAAAAATACACTTCCTCCCTTATTTTCTACCTTTATTTTGCTTCACTTTTTATTTTCCTCCCTTGAAAACATAGTGTTGAAAAAAAAAATCTTTTGCTCATTTTGCAAGATTTTATAATATATTTTTTAAAAATATAAGAATAAAGTAGTAAATTTTGATAAGATTTTTTTAGTATTTAAAAACAAAAAGCAAGGAATAATCAGGAACGGCCACGATAAGAAAATCAGGGATCTAATTAATGCTGTTGTGCTTTTAGACAGAATCAATGTCCTAATTAATGGCTATCATGTGGAGTCACGCACGCTATCATAAATTACAATCATTGTGTCTTAATTAAGGAGCTTTTCATGTGAAAAAAAGCTTAATTACAGCATAATTAATTTGGATAGCTTCATTAATTCAGCAATAGACTAATTGCATAATCAGTTATTTATGAACAGAGTGAATTCAATCCATTGAAAGAAGAGAAAGAAATGTTCCATTATACTATCATACTAATATTATTAACTAACCACCACAAGTTTGTAGTCAAAATTGGGGCATCAAATTGGAATTGTTTTAGTTAAAATAAATTAAGTTAAAACGGTGGAAAAATAAGAGCAGAGTGAGGATTCGTTTCCGTTGGTTGATGGGCATTTGCGTGGGCGGCATGGAAAGAGACGAGACAAAAGAAAATGGAGAGAGGTCAACAAGATATCATTTTCGGTGGCAATTATATGGTTAGAAAATGTTGAAGATTCATGCATTAATAATAGAAACTTGACTGAGACTCTGATATGTATATAAAAAGAAGCTAACGAAAGTTTCAACTAAATTATAATCTCCCTCGTGCATGTGCCATTGCCTTTCCAAAATGTGAGTTGCATTGCTTGGAATTTTCTATTTCAGTTCCAACATGTTTATTGACCTCATTACAGAGGCCCCCAATCTTCAATCTTCAATATATATATATACATGTTTGGTATTTATGTTATATTTTTAATAAAAAATTTGAACTTTAATGTATTTGTAAATTTATCTTTTAACTGAATCTCAACATTAAATGCAGGATTTTCTTTTATTTTTCTTTTTTTATTTTATTATAAATTAAATAAGATTTACATCATGTTTTCTTTTGTGATAAAAAAAAATGGTGATACTTGCTATAAATCATAGACGGTTTATAAGAAAATGAAAAGAAAAAAATTTAGAGATTTGTTTCAATATTAATTTGAAAAAAATTAATTTTAAAATTATGTTATATCAGTTAAATCAATTTTTTAGTGATTGAAAATCTGAGTACATAATAAATTATCAAGTAAAATTAAAGATATTTTTTTTTTTAAAAAAAAAAAGAAGTATATGATGGATTTGAAAGTTACACTAAAATTTACATATTTTTTCTAATTAATTAAGCTAAAGTTTAATTAAAAAAAGCCCAAATTATTAATTGAAATCTGATATGTGTGCAGTTTTTCACTTCTGCTAATTTTTTTGGTTAATAATTCAAACCCTAACAACATCATTTCCTTTTAAAAATTTCTGAAATATATAAAAAATTATTTTTTCTCAATAAAAGAAAAGGTTTAACCACTTAAAACTATCCCATTTTTGTGTTTTATAACTAGAAAATTAACGATAAATTTGGAACAAAATTATTATAATCAAAACTAGGCAAAAAGCATATATATACGGCTTAATATGAAGTTGAAGACAAAAATTTGCTCCATACCTCAATTTGTTTCTCTATGAAAGCATTCGAGTCTTGAGCTATACGACACTCGAAGGTATTCCAAATTCATGTCATATTGATATGATTATGACTCTTAACATTTACATGAAAAAAAAAAAGGCAAAAGATGAGAAAAGAATCAATGCATATTATTAATCATAGCAATAAAAGTGGAAAAAAGCGGAATAATTACTTATTTTGGATCTCTACTTTCCTAACGTTAGAAAATAGGCCAAAGGATCCAAGTGGATGGTGAATTTTTTGCTATTTTTTCATACCCTATGACTAGTAGGAGTAACTGTCTTCTTTCTCCTCGCTCTTATTTATTCCAATCAATCAAGCAAATGCCAATGCACCATTTTCACTTATCTTCTTTTTTCAAAAAAAAAAAAAAAATTGTGATTCGGAGTGAGAATCCCATGATGCTTTCTTGTTTCTTTCTTTGTTTTTTGGAACATTCCCTATCAAAGAATTAACAGAAACAACTGGGTATTCTCAACCCACATATGTGCATGTGTGTCTTTCTGGAAATAAAACCTCTAAATACTAATATGTAAAAACTTTGACTGATATTGTTAGACTGGCTTCTTTTTATTTTGAACATTGTTATATATATTCTATTAATATAACAGAAAGAAAGAAGTCTGAATTCACTTTGTCCTGGCCTGGATGCCTACCAAAAGCATTTCTGTCCATCTCATCTGTCTCTTTAAAATGAAGAATATCTTCCAACAACTTTTGTTTTCATTTCATTTCATCTCTACCACTACCAGCAAAAGGAGTGCAGGATTTCACACCCTTCCCATCGCACATGGTTTAAACAACTTTTTTTTTTTTTTTTGGATATCTTTTTCGTGGGCTAAAGCCTAAAGCGAATTAAAGCAAAGAGGAGTGCATTGGGATCTGAGGTACGGCAATTATTGGAGCTTGGAGTTATGTTGGTTTTATATGCTTTCATTTGGATTCTGGCATCAAAATCCCCCCCAGTAAAATTGGAACTGGAATCCTATAATTATTTCCTTTTCTTTAATCCATTCATATTTCTAAATTTTGTATAGTTCGTTGTCAATGTCGCCTTTCATGCGGTTTGAATTCGATCTGAGCATATATTACACTCATATTACAGTTTGTCCTATTCCTTCATAAAATCCCCACTCAGGTGTTGGGTAAAATGGGTAAGAATTTCGATTCTAACTCTGTTTCCAATTTCAATTGCTTCTTTCATTTCGGTCCTTGTTATCCAGTTCATATACTCTGGTCAAACAAGTCATGTGCGTCTCAACAATGGTGGAACTCACTTTTCCAATGTATACAAATATTCAACAATGAAAAAGACAATGCATATACATGCATGAGAATAGCAGTTGATTGAGGATATATTAATTCTATATCTTTTGAATCTATAATAATTAAATAATTCATGAATACAGTTCCTAACTTGAGCCCTAAAATGTAGACAATGTGAAGGAATGCAGCTGTACAATAACTTAGCCCCTCTAACCACAATAATTGGGAAAAACAAATGGAATGAAACATCTTTATAAAGGGGGTAAAGGACGATAATCTAGTGGTAGAGAGAGTGATCACTCTAAAATCACATGAATAATGAACAGTAAAAAAGAGACAATGCACCATAACTCAAAACATGTAGTATAAAGAAAGAAACTGTAATTCAAATAGATCATTGCCAAATAAATGGGATAAGAAAGGAATAACAGGCAATCCCACTTCTTTTTTCAACGGTATCCCTAAACATGGCATTGATATGAACACTCATGGCATCTAGAGGCATTCTAAAAATTCATTTAATTCATCCATGAGGTTTACAAAATATGCCAAAATCCTCTTTGTTTAGCAGCCAACAAAGTTACTGTTTCCTTCCCCTTCCTTTCTTCCCTGCCTGTGATTCTGTTTGTTCTTTCCCCGTGACTTCAGACACATCCGCTGCAACAAGAGGAAGCAAATGAAGAAATGAGATCATTCGTTGATGATTTATGTTGCATTCCAACTACAGTAAATAAAAATGCTATTAAAACAGATTGTACCATCAGGGCCTCGAGACATCAAAGTGAAAAAAATGTTATTCAACTTCTCCATCTTCTTAGCATCCTGTGCCTGATCTGTCTTGAACTTGAGACACTGCCAAAAGGCAAAACACTCCGTAGCATGAGCAAAGCTACTAACAAAGTAGATGAAAGGAAGAAACAAATAAATTCAGATGCTTGGCATGCATGGCAATGGACCATCCAAATCAATACAAACTCCACTTATTACAATAATCCTTTGGATACAATGGGATACAATGTATAATGTTCAATTGCGAGTGAGCAACATGAAAATGCAGCATCATGCGCATACAATGGAACCATGAGTCCTACAAACTGTAGGTTCTCTTATCAACGGAGACAAGCATGAGCAGTCTTCCCGAACTCTAAAGCACATCATCGTTGTTGTCTTCTACTTCTTGCCACATGACGCTGAGGGGTACAAAATTACACAATGAGATAATTAACCACGTTGCAACTGTTGGCACTTCTACTAGAGAAAATATTTGCTCCCAGCATTTTTGCACAGAAATTACATCCCACAATTTTATGCTAATTCAGCACTAACAACTATATTAATCCAAACCACAAAGAAATGCTGTGAAGTCACAAAGACTAAGGTGCAGCTCAAGAATCTGATTAAGCACTAAAAAATAATATTTTTGGCACTTAACCTTGTTTTAATAGTCAACCACTTGTATTCTCCTTTTTATAGCTTAGTGTTCCAAGACACTTCATAAAGTAAATAAAAGGCACTACTTAATGAAGCTAAAAGTAATAATGATTTCTCAACTACCAAAATCATTATTGCCAGAACTGTTATCCATGATTACCAGTTAACCACAATTATCATCACCATTATCATTCAGATCATTGCCATTGCCGCCATCATAATTGCTATCACCCCATCATGATTAAAATGGATGTAATCCACCACTACCATTATTATCCCTATTACCATCACCATGAATATCAGCAAAACGACGACAAACATTACCAATATAACCGCCTGGTAGCAACAGCTCCACCATCAACATGGCCACTACAACAAACCCAAATTGCCTCCCTAGCTGCTGCATTCATCATCTTAACCATTTTATTAATTTCTTCAAAACCCTCAAACTTATTATATTTAGATAATATAATTATACTGATAACTCATTGTTTAATTATGAAAACTCAGCAACAATTCGCTGAAGTAAGCAATATATATCTGAAGTTCAAAGTACCAGATCATTCAGCTCCCTAATAGCCACCCCATAATTATCAGTTTCATAAAAAAACAACCAATAAAGTAATCTTAAATCAAATAGAACTAGATGCACTTGCACTTTCTACTCTAAAGAACATCTATCAAGGGCAGTTAAATCTCCACATTTTCTCCAAACGTGATCTGATAGGAAAAAAACATTATATAACCTCTTACTGTAACACACCCCAACACTTTCAAAATCATACGGAACAGTAGGGGAAAAAAAAAGGCTACTACTTCAAGAGGCATCTAAACTGTTGAATAATTTTATGTGGTTCACATCTTTTTTCACAGAACACAAAGACCAGTCTAAATGCACACTAAAAATAGCACGTATAAATGACTAAGAAATCATACAGCTCCCTTAGTTTCATACGCAGCAATTATTCTCGAGCAACTCTAGATAGAGTCAAATGCCCCAATTGTAACAATTAGAGTGCTTTTCCACCTAAACATCGCAATGTTACAGCCAATCTGTGGTGGTATAGGAATATAATTCTCATGGAAGTGAGATATTTCTACACATTCAAACACAACAACCTTAGATTTTGATTAGCATTTGTCAACTCAAACAAACCCTAGATGACATGCCAAAATTGATTAAAAAATATTTGCGTTTGCCACAACTGAAACAGCAAGTTGTTATAATATTACACTGTACCCTATAAAAACAATAACACTAAGTCTATATCATATCCAATCCCATACATTGATGCTATACATAATCTTAAAATCCATAACATAAACCATTATCATCATAAAAGCCATGTACAATGCATTACATAACGTAACAGCTTTTATGTCGCCAGGCTTTTGCCTTTTCATGACCGTTATATGACCTAACACACAACCTCGACCGCAATTTAAAACTATGCATATAGCAAACTAATTAGCTAAATATTTAATCAAAACACAGTTCAAAATTTCATCACATTAACCAAAAAAAAGATTTGAACTTTAGCCTAAAACCTCACCTCTTTGTTATCAGTGACCTTGAGAACCAACTTGCCATCGCAATGTCGATACTTCATGACATACCGTGTCTACATTCCCAATTCGATCCCACCGACACAAATTACATATGGAAATTAATAATTGAGTTAGCGAATACCAAAAAAACCAATTTCTCATGCACGTGAAAAAGGAAAAGAAAAGAAATTTAAATTAAAATCATATCTTTAGAGTACATTCTATTAGAACTTCTCCGGCTCCATCATACCTAGAGAGCATTTTTCTAGATTTGGAATCATGCAATTAAAATATCTATTCAATTCTCTTCTTCGTTCAGCAATTTACTGGGCAGCCAAACAAGAAAAATGAAAGACAAGAAAAGGGTAGGAAGAAAGTAACGTACAGAATTAGGATCCGCTCGAAATAACTGTATCGATCGGTCAACGAACTCGTCCCACGAAGTTATGTAAACCATTGTCGTAGTTAAAAAGAGATTAGAGTACAATTAGGGATTTCAGGAATCTTAAGCGCCGCGAGAAAGTAAGACTCTGTGTAAGCGGAGCAGAAAATTTTTTGTTGCTCATGTGATTTCAGTCCTACACAGAGAAATATAAAAAATCTGGGGTCGACTGCATCTAAAAAAACGGTGCCGTTTAAAGAGAAAACGACATCGGATATGGCAGGCCAAAAGAGGCGATTCGGTGCTAACGAAGTTTTGGTTTGGGTGACACAAGAAATGAAAAGATATTTTCAATTCTATGCAACCGTATTCTGCAAGAAAGTCAAGAAAATCGCCCGAAGTCGTTATCAAATGGAAATGATTTCTTTCTTTTATTGTCTTGTACGACATTACTCACACCACAGCAGCACCAAACTGAAGAAGACCTGAAATGTTTGACCCAACACCAACAGAGGCAGAGAAAGAGAAACCAAGACGGGACGATGAGGAAGAAGAAGGAGCAATAGCAAATTCAGCAACAGATCATGAAGATGAAGGGAAAGGAACTTGGAAGCACGCAGCTTTCCATGTGGCCACTACCATTGCTACACCTGCTGCTTATGCTCCTCTACCTTTCGCTCTCGCTTCTCTTGGTTGGCCCCTTGGTAATTTCCTAACAACCATCGGATGTTATTTATTTATTTATTTATCTATCTTTTTGTTTTGATAGCAATAAAGATGGGGTTTGCTGCTCTCCTCTATATGGAGTTTAGGGGTGAGTAGTTTGGTGGGTGCAACACTGGCCACATGCTATTCTAGTCTGTTGGTTGCTTCTTTGTGGAGATGGAATGGAAAGAAACATATTACATACAGACATCTTGGGCAGAGCATCTTCGGTTAGTCTAAATTTTCATATATTATTTCTTTTTTCATCTTAATTATTCGATCTGATAGGGAACTAGAATTGGGAAAATAATGTGTTCGGTTCACATATTTAGAGGAAAAAGGATCTTTGAATTTGTTTGCTTGACCGTGTTGGTTTCTGATTCTTGATGAAGGATTCTGGGGTTACTTGTCTATTGCAATTTTTCAGCAGGTGGCTTCTTTGGGCAATAACATTGCCATTCAAATTGCTGCTGGTAGCAGCCTTAAGGTTGGTTAACCATTATCTGACCAAATTTCAATCCATTGAAAGGACCATCGTGTTAGTCTGTACTATTTGTTTCCTTCTTCATTTCCCCTTTTGAGTGTGTGTTCCATTTCTCTGCAGGCAGTTTACAAGTACTACCACAAGGATGGTGCACTAACCTTGCAGCATTTCATTATTTTCTTCGGAGCATTTGAACTCTTACTTTCTCAGCTCCCCGATATCCACTCATTGAGATGGGTGAATGCGTTATGCACTTTCAGCACTGTTGGCTTTGCTGGTACCACCATTGGTGTGACGCTGTATAATGGTATGCTCAGAAGTCATTCGATATTTGCTTGCTTGTTTTTTGCAATCTGTCGTAGTGTCTTCTGTCGACCTCGTAATGAGATCATGCCCACTTTCTTGGTTTTCATGTCCTTGTAGGTAGAAAGATTGATAGGAATTCAGTCAGCTACAGCTTGCAAGGAAGCTCCTCTCTCAAGGCTTTTAGAGCCTTCAATGCTCTAGGGGCTATTGCCTTTTCATTTGGAGATGCAATGCTTCCAGAAATACAGGTCTTCCAGTTTCATAACAATAATAGTATGATTTGATTGGAATAGTAGGTATACCATTTCGGGACTCGGTATATTTTTGTAACAATCATTGTATGATGATTTTCTCACTAGAATACTGTTGGAGAGCCTGCAAAAAGGAACATGTATAAAGGTGTATCAGCAGCATATGGAGTTATTATCTTCACTTACTGGCAACTGGCGTTCTGTGGTTACTGGGCATTTGGATCAGCAGTCCAGCCTTACATTGTGGCATCTCTCACCATTCCAGAATGGACAATTGTTATGGCTAATCTCTTTGCTGTTATTCAGATTTCAGGATGCTATCAGGTAATCTTTGTACATTTGTTATCAATGTTGTCATTGTAGAAACAACTACATATTTGAATGGAGATGTAATTAGTAAATTGTCCTTTTGTTCTCTTATCTTTTCTCCTTAAGAAATGCATCAGAATCCTCATAATGGTTGTTCTTTCTTAGTTATACCTAAAAACCATAGGCCAGAATGCCATGCTTGTCATTTCCCATTTCATTTAGATTTCTGTGTAATTGTTCCAATATCCTGGACAAAATTCTCCGGGCACCAAAAAATTTTTTTTTCCTATTCTACCTATGTTCGATAAATGTTGTCATAATCAATTTTCGTGTAGATATATTGCAGGCCTACATATGCCTTCTTTGAGGACAAGAGGCTATGTTGCAAAACTGATAACCACAGCCCAGTCAAATACCGGCTAGTTCGTCTGGTTTTTACATCCGCTTACATTGTTCTCATCACTCTTATTGCCGCAGCAATGCCATTTTTTGGTGACTTTGTGTCCATATGCGGTGCCATTGGGTTCACTCCACTGGATTTTGTCTTCCCTGCTATAGCACATTTGAAATCCGGAAGAATGCGCAAGAACACAAAATTTCGTGTATCAATTCGGGTTCTTAATTTTGCAATAGCTACTTGGTTCTCTGTTGTGGCAGTACTGGGTTGTGTTGGAGCTGTCAGGTTCATCACAGAAGATATCAAGACATTCAAGTTTTTTCATGACATGTAAGAAATTCAAATTGTTGTATTCATGTTACTATCTATTGCTATTGCTTTTGCCATGGAGACTCAAAACTGAAACTGGGCTATTCTATAGATTCAGAACTGACTGGCTCAAGGAGTCTGCTTGTCATTTTGAAACTAGAAAGGATGGCAAAACTCTGTTTGACTGCTTGCATAGCAGTGGTAATTCCAAAATTGTATGAGAAATCCAATTCAAAAGCATTGGAATTAAATGTTAAAAACTTCATTTCTTACTATAAAAATTTAACATAAAAAGAAGTAAAGATTATTAAATTTTATTTTCATTATATGGAAATTAGTCTTATACATGTACAATACACAATTTAGTTGAGCAATGAAATGAGTTTTATAATGAGATACAATAAGAACAGAATAAATAGAAATTAATTTTTTTAAAATTTATATGTTTATTATTAAAAATGCATGAAAAATTTGTGTGACACTATATTTAAATATTCAACCAATATATGACTTTCATTTAGCAAATAAAAGGATAAAACATTATTTGAACATAAGTATTTATGAGTATAATATTATTTAAACATGGATATTTATGAGTATAATAATAATTTTATTTGAACAGTTATTGACAAATTTTTCTTTTTCTTTTTTTCTAATTGCTTTGGTGCACTTTTAGAGATGCAATAGCAAAAGCCCATGAACCATTAAAAAAAAAAAAAAATTACTTTGATTAAGAGAAAGTAATTTATGAAACTTGAAGCCAACAATTTCTTGTAGATATGACTTAGTCTTTTTAAGTCTTTTATTCTGTTTAAAAAAGATGAAAAATTAAACTGTTTTATTTTTAAAATAGTATAAATCAAAGCAATAAATAATAAACAAATATAAAAATGAACGATATATGAAAAATCAATGCTATTTTTTAATTCTAAAAGTTAAAATTAGATATTTAATATTATCATTTAGGAAGACCATTTCAATATTTAAAAACTTTGACTTATAAATTTTATGTATATTTCATAATCGTAAAATTTTCATTTTAATTTTTTGTTTATTTTCTTTTGAAATTCAAATTCTTAATTAGAGAGTATTAGTTATCTTTTTGTTTTCAATTTATCTCTTTTTGAAATAAAAAAAAATGATTGCTTATAATTTATTTTGGAAATGAAAAGAAAAAATAAGTCATAAATATGGAATAAAAAATAATTATAAATCTTAGAGTACCTTCAACCCATTTTTTATTATAAGAGAGTGGTTAAAAAAATAAAATTCTAATCCACTCTGTAACTCTAATTTATAGTTTAGAGAGTGAGTTTGTCAAAATTCACTCTTCATATAAAATGTAATCAATACAATTTAGTTTTCAATATATATCTATAATTATTATATTGTTTTCTATTAGCTAAATCTTTTTCTTTTTTTTCATGGATTAAAATAAATACTTTTATGGGATAAAATAAAATAAAGATTAAAATATAAATAATTCATTGAACTTAAATAAATTTATTTGCTCTTTATATTATTTAAAAATTTTATAAGATGCTCTTTGTTACAAAAAAAAATATGTTCTTTATTTAGAAATATCATTGGAGATGCCCTTATCATATTTAACATCGAGTTAATGAAAATGAATTCTTAAGATAAAATAAAATAGAGAGAAGAAGTTAACATGTTAACTTTTAAAAATATTTGATTTTTATGGAGTAATTTTTAACAAATTGTGGTTATATTTTCACAATTTATTTTTACTTTATCAAAAAATTATTAGAGAATTTTAAACCATATTTGATTTTATAAAGGAGATTGTGATTGCATTTTCACAATGTATATTCATTTTTAAAAAATTTCACTAAATTGAAGATTGTAATTACGTAAATTGAAGATTGTAATTACATAATGACAAAGATTAATTTCAACAAAGTGAAGTGTGAACATTGATATCATAAATTGCAATTTTTAAAATCACTAATACTACATTTTCACCTCTTTAATTTAAATATATAACTCTATTAAATTATATAATACTAATAATAATTAAACATTAAATATTATATATTATTTCACATTTATTATTCAATGTCGTTACATAATAATTACGTATTAATGATTACGTTGAATGTTATAAATAAGATTAATAAATATTTAACATATGTTTATATTTTTTAAGTAAATTTCATGCTCTCCTAAAAGAATGTTTTGTAAGAAATTCTTAAAAAATATAGTTATGTCTAATCATATTCCCTTGATTTACAATATCTGTCGTTTTAGAAAAAAATTTTGTTTTAATATAATTATCATTCTACATTACCAATGTAACATTAATTGTTTGTTTTTCAAATTTACTTTCATCAACATTAGTGTTAATGTAGAGTTTTAGTTAAATACAATTAAGGGTATATTAATAAATATCAATTGAAATTATTTATAATTAATTATTTTTAATTTAAGTGCACAATTCTAAAAAAATAGATATTGTGAAATAGAAAAAATATATTAGTAATAATAGTAATTAGGTATTAAATGATATATTATTTTATACTATTTGATATTTATTATCATTGCATAATAATTAAATATTAAATTATATATATTAAACATTATATATATATATATATATATATATATATATATATATATATATATATATATATATTTGTCAAACTTGAGTTTAATTGAATTATAAAATTCAAAGCTTGAAACTTGATTCCAATTTAATTTTATGAGTTAAGTTCTATTTAATTAAATATATGAAAAATTATAGCTTCACTTTATTATTTATATAAAAACATTACAATCATAAATCTAAATTTGAATAGATTTGACTAAATTCAAATTTGAGATTAACTAATATTTATATAAATATATCAAATAATAAAAACTACTAAAAGCTCGATTCAATTTTTAAAATTTTAAAGTTAAGTGTTTGGTATTGAAAGTTAACATGCAATTCGAACTTGAGCTTGATTAAGATCAATATAATCTAAATTTTTTTAAGTTAAATCTATAATAAATATATGACTTGTCTTGGCTCACTGACACTTAAATCTATAATGCCAGAATGGTGAAATGTTGCATAATTTTATATTATGCCTTATAACAATAAAGTTAAAGATTGAATTAGTATTGTTTTCAATTTAATTATTATTTATAAAATGGATTTTTTAGCGACCAGATGATATATTAAGTTCACTAGTTTGATTAGATCAAATAATGCATACCATTTATAATTTGATTGCAATGAAATTTGAATTAAATTAAAAAAATGAAGCAAATCCACTATCCAAAATGATTTAATAGTAATAAATTATTATATTAATAAATATTTGATTTGATCATATTATTAATAATTTTTTAATTGAATTAACAAAATGGAGGAAATCCACTATCCAAAAAATGATTTATCTATAATAAATTATTGAATCAATAATATTTTAATTAGTTGATATCAGGATCAGGGATATGAAATTTCCAATTCAAATTCTTCTAATAAAGAAAAAAAAGTCTAGTACATGATATTTATTATTACGAAAAACAAACTGTAGCTACCCAGAGAATCATAGTAACAAATCAATGCTATAATTCCATAAATAACTCAATGAAAATACATGCAAATTAAAACAATTTCAAAATTTCGTCATAGGTCAAAATTTTGTAATGACAATGAAATCAGAGGAAGTCAAATTTAGATTCCACTACTCTCCACGATTGAGTATCAAATAAAAATAAAAATAAAAATATAATTAATTTTGATTTTAAATATAATTTTAATTTAATACTTACTATCTATTAAATAATTATATTAATAATATAATTTTTATAAGTGTCAACATAACATATCTTTATTTTACCATATCGATAAAGAAAGTTAATAATTAAATAATTAATTTTATTTATTAATGCAAAATATAAAAATTTAATAATATAAAAAAATATCACATAAAAATAATTTAAGAAATTTAATGATAAAGAAAATTCTTTATATTCCTAATAATTAATATTTAATTTTATATAATAAGAAAAAATAAAATATCAATAAGAATATTGTTGTTAAAATTTATTATATTAATTTAATTATAATTTTATTTCTATTATTTTATTTGCTTAATAATAATTTTATAAAATAATATATATCACAAAGTAATTATAAAATTTAATTCTTATTTATATATTAATTTTAATAATTTAATTAATTAAAATATATAATAAATTTATTATTATAAAGCCAAACAAGTCCACATGAATAGTTTCAGGTTGGCTGCCCACGACTTGAAGGAGCCGAGAAGCCCAAAAGCCTGGCCAATTAAGAGACGCGTAGGGCGTATGATTCTCCATCATGGTTCTGCATCGCGTACACTTCCGTTCCGTCCTTTCATTTCCTTGGCGCGCTTTTCCATATTTATTTTACCATACTTTCCAGAAGACCAACCCTCTCCTCCCTGCGAAAAAAAAAAAAAAAAACCTCTAATGGCGTCCCACTCTTCAGGTTGTTGTCCATAACTGCCTTTGTTTTACTCGGTACAAAGAACAAAAACCTAAAAATTTAAGGTAATTCGGAATAATTTATTCTCTTATCAGTTTGTTGGTAAATAACTTATTGTTTTATTTGTTTTTGGTTATTATCGTATTAGAAATTCTGCTTCTCTGACATATTATTTTATTTTATTTTATTTTTCCACATTGGTGTTTCCGCCGCCAAGACGAAGGTGACAACAAAACTTATCGGTTCCTTATAGCGGCTCTATCCGGAGATGTAATTCAAGAGTAAGTGTTTTTTTTTTTTCTAATATATATATATGTAGTTTTTATTTTTTGATTTCATTTGTTTGTTAATTTATGTCAAGGTTTTTAAGTTATAAATGTATAGGGTTGGCAAAGGAGAATGACATTGGAGATGGTTTGCACAAGACAGTAGAGTATTAGAGATATGAATGGTCGAACTGCTTTACATTTTGCTGCAATTGGAGGAAAGACTCATGAAGTCGAGCTTGACATTGACTTGAGAGACCAAATAGGTATAAAACGTATCAGTTGATTTGTAGCTGAATGTTTGTTATCTTTTTTTATTCTATTTTGCATTTCATTTTGATATTTCAATTTTATTTTGCATTTCCTTTTGATTCGTAACTAATTGTTCGCCGCTCTTGTCAGGCTTGGCATTATTTTGTTGCCAATATTAAATTATTCGATTATTTAATTGTAATTATTTGCATGGATATGCTGAAGTCCACAAAGCATGCTGCATAAATTGTATATTTTCTTTGCAAATCAATTATATTCGCAACAGTTACTGCAAATTTTGACATATTGCTTTCCTTTTATCTTCTGGTGAGCAACATTGGGGCTAATTATTAAGTTTTTTTTTTCTTCCAATTTTCTTCTTATAGGTGAAACTCCATTACATCGGGCAATTATAGAAGACAGGTATTCCACTGTTGTTTATCTTCTTGAAAATGGTGCAAACCCAAATGCAGCGACTAACAAGGGGCTAACTTCTCTTCAGTTTGCTGTGAAAGAAGGTTTTTTTTCTTTTCTTATTAATGAAAAACTTGCCTACCTTATTAATTTTTCTTCATTTTACTGTTTTGTTGCTTGGTGAATGAAGATTGTTTCTCTTGAAATTTATATATTTCATTAATATTTTTGAAAATGTTGTTCTGTGTATTAGCAAGATCTGTACATTTCGATTAGCCTGTTTTTTTGCATTTGTCAGATATTCTATCTTTAAGCACTTGGAATTTAGTTTTTTTGTTTTGCGGTAAAATTTAACTAAAAATGCAATTATAGATTGAATTACATGTACTAGTAATCTGGAAGATACTGTAGGGGGTTTAAATCAAAATGAACACACATATTCACATGTATATAGTGTGAATCAACTTGAATTGGTACTTATAAATAAAAATAGTCAAATGTTAGTTATCTTTAGTATAAAGTTGGTTTATTTCAAAACTATTTTGTTTCTGTCATACATTTTTCTTCTGTACCAGAACTTATGCTGCTCTAGTTAATTAAGTGTGCTATGATGTTCAATAAAATTATGTTTCTATAACACATTTGACCTCCCTCTGGAAACGTTGTCATCCTTGCACGTGCATGACTAAGTACTCCCTTCTTTATTCAATGAATTTATTAGGGATATATTCATTAGTATGATTGGTTGTTACCTTCACTCTCAAATTAATTGAGTCTTATTATTCCAGGATGTAAGAAACTTTTATGTCTGCTGATTTCGAAAGGTGCTGAAGTTGATACAAAAGCTGATTCGGGCACACTATTGCAGTGGGCAGCAGGGAAAGGAAGAAAGGAGGCTGTAAAGATTTTGTTAGATAGCGATGCTAATGTATAGGAACAACAGTCTATTTTGTTAGTATGCTTGAAATAATTTGTTTTGATGCTGCATTTAGTTTGTGAAATTAGATGACCTGTGTCAAGCTTTGCATCTGATTATTAATTTTGTTCCAAATTTATGCTTGATTTTGTGTGTCAATTTTATGCTTTTTTTTTATTTTTTTGTATTGGTGTCTTCATTTTTTGCAAATCTTGAACGATATATTATGATTCTTCCACGGCTATCCATGATTTAGGTTTCGAATTGGTATCTCCATTTTTTGTCATCTCAAGTTTCGCTGCTCTCTGTTTGAATCCTACTAAATATCTTTATTGCATGTTTTGTTGTTTCATTTATATTATATTTTCTTACTTTTGCAACCAAATTTAATGTTCTATTTTGTTTTTTCTCCTCTACTAGCATCTGTTTTATCTGAATCAATTGAATGTATGAAGTTGTTGCTTAAGGTATGATTTTTTCTGTTTCATTATGATTAACATAGATCTTCTTTCAATTATATAGTTTTTTATTATTTATAATTATCTTGATCATGCGTTATGGAAATCATAATGTTTTATGTTTTGAAGGATATCCTCAACTTAATCTATTATAATATTATTATAATTGGACACCTGTTGCTTTCATTGTGTAGACAGTTTGATACATGCAGATGCACATGAATTGTCTCTTGCTAATGTTAGTCCGATGTCTACTTTTCTGTTGACTTGTATGTGTAGGCTGGAGCTGATCCAAGCCTAATATCAAGTGAAATGACCCCTTTAGAATATGCAGCTTCTGAAGGAAAGACTAAATTTGTCAAATGCTTATTGAAAGATGGAGCAAATCCAAATTGTGTTAATGATGTGAGTTCTTTTGCTTTGCTTATTTATTTCCCCCCTCCCCCTTTCACATGTGAGTTTTTTCTAATTCTAGATTAAGTTTAGTAGTAATACATGCTAAGATAAGGAATTTGATAGGGATCAACTGGCAGCCTTTTGCTTGTTATCTTTCTTATGGTTCTTTGAATTTTAACATTTTGTTTATTCAACAGTTTGGTTTAACCCCTGTTGAAGTTGCTGCAATAATTGGCCATTATGAGGTTGTTATGGTTCTTCTTCCAGTCATCTCTCCTATTCCAGCAGTTGCTGGCTGGAGCTTTACTGGAATAATGACTTGTTTTCATTCTGAAAAAGCTCAAGGACAGGAAAATTCTAGTTTATACCTTAATCATTTTGCATTAAGGTTATTAACTGCCATACTCCCTTCTTCATATTATTGTTGTTTCTTTTTCTATTGATATATTATTCCAAAGAAAGCTTTATAGGGTTAATTACTTCGAGGCCCCTTTTTTTGCCATAATTAACTAGGTCATTTGTTTTCTAAATTTATATAAAATCATTTATTTGTTTCATTCTGTTACACCTATGCATCCTTCCATTAGGATTTTAAAGATTCTCCATTAGTCAATGGCATAAATATTTAAAAAAAAAGATCAACACGTTTTAATGGAATGACTTTTTAGATTAATAGAACAAAAAACGGAGGGATGACTTTATACAATTTCAAAAAATGTGGGATGACTTATTTAATTATGGGAAAACACAAGGTCTCGTAGTAATTGACATAACTTTATATTCATATAGATAGTTTATTTTGTGATAAATTACATTAAATGTGTGTCATCTACATCAGAAACTGATTGAATATAATTTCAATTTCATTGAACTAAAATTTATTTTTTTGAAATTTTACTGAGAGCCCAAGGGCCAAAGGAGCAGTTTTTACCATTAAAATCATGGGGAGAAGATGTATTGATCTAATTTATTGGTATGCGACAGTGAGTCTGCCATGAATTTAATGTTGTATTCTTTTTTTTTGCGCATATTTAGTTGAATATTATTGTGCCTTAAGTTATTGTAGTATATATGTTTGCATTTTTTTATTTTAGTTTTCTTGTGTTCAGCTTTATTTGTTTGGTATGAAATTTGCAGGAAGTCGATATAAATCCCTTAAATGCAACTTTATTTTCAAACTGAAGCTTATGTTGGGCACGGTTGGATGACGAAGATCATGCTTTAACTGATGCTCAGTCTTGCGTCCAGCTACGCCCTAACTGGCTAAAGGCATAGTACTGTGAATGTGTAGCATGGAAGTTACTAAAAGTATGTAATTACTTTGTGGCATCTGAATTTATTTATTTGTCAAATAATATGTACTATATTCAATTATCTTAATATTCCACGTCAGAATTTTGATTGGCCAGCAGAATCATTTTTGCTGGTTTAGCATTGGATCCTAAAAACAAGGAGCTTGATAAAGCTATTAGGTAATAGTAGCCATATATAGTATAGTTTTAATTTATCATTAACATCTTGCAAATGGCAGGTGAATATGGTATTTTGAGCGTTGCATGTAGAGAAAGGTTGAAAGAAGTAGTTTAATTTGCAAAGAACGTGATAGTTCTAGAGGAACTTATTTACAAGAATTGCTACACCCTGGGCTTAAATTTTTCTTGGGTTTGAAACCCTGAATCATCCAGATTGTGGTGTGTTTGGAATAAGAGAAGAGAGGATGACAAAAGCGCATGATACAGGGGAAAAAACCAGTTATGAGAGTTCTCTTGTTTTTTCATATTTATATCACAGTCTAATCACTTGAAAACTCCATGTAACTTTAGCCTTTTCTAATCACTCACTGCCATCTCAATCTCTTTCTTCTTTTTCTTTTTTGGTTTTCTATACTGTACGGAAGCTATGGATGCTTTAAACAACGTGTGTTATGGAGATGTAAATTTGTGTTACTGTCCAACTTTAGTGACTTAGCGTATGGATATATTAGGCTCATAAGAGCAATAGTTGGATGCATAAAGTTTTGTACTTTTTGTTGGTATGCAAAATGAGGATGACGTTGCCTGCATTTCATTATTTACTTATATATGTGGGCACAAAATATGAGATGTCTGTCTGTTACTGGAAAACTAAATATGTTTCTGGTATAAAGGTTTATTGAGGCATTATTTCTTAGATTTCTATTGATTATTGCATTTCTGATGCTGCCATAAGTAACTTGTAAGATGCTTGTGCCTTTTCTTTCTCTCATACCTTTCAAAAGGTTTATTATGTCATCTATTGTGGCTTGACAATATGCTACTTTTAAAAGCTTTTGCCTTGGGGAGGAAGGATAAATTGAAAGAATATGAAATTGAAAGTGAACAAGAAAAAAAATAACTTGACACTCACATTGTGTTTGGTATAAATAAAATAATTTATATAAAATAATTTATTTTAAATTATTATGCATAAAATTTATAAAAAATTATATATAAGATATTTTAATTACTAAAAATATATTACCATATAATAATTAATATTAAATACTAAATAGCTGATAGCTAACACCCATAAGCTATACTAAACACTCTCCTAATAATCATACAATTATCAATTATGGATTTGAATAAAACAATGAAGACAATATGTAGAATTATTATATCTGCGGCACACTTGAACTAATTTAATAGTAAAATAATGTGGGATCTTTTTTTTTTTTTTTTAAAAAAAGTCTCTTCTCTGCTTTTTCTCTAGAGTTTTTTTATTAGTTTTAGTTTGGAACTATCATTGATTAACCAACGATTGCCTCATTTTCTTTCATTTCTTTATTTTTTATTACTTTCAATAAAGTCATATTTATCATTCTATTGATATATCTATCTTTTTATTTTTTTCATTATATGAAAAATTTATATCATTTGTGAATATGTTATTCTCTTTTGTGGATACTTTAGTTTCCTTTATAAAGATTTTCTTCTCTTCTGTTGTGGGCGTTTTCTTCCATTTTGTCGGTATTTTCTTCTTTTTTATGGTTTTTTATTTATATTTGCTAAAGAAAAATAGTACATATTGATATCGAATTATTATTGATTTACTTTGTAATATGATTATGATTGTTCAATATTTTACGACAATTTTATTGAAAAACTTCATTCGGAATCATGTGGAAGAGATTTTAAATAGTAAATTGAATTATTATAATTATTGTATTAAGTTTAATCATAATTTTTCAATATCAATATTTTTAATTGTAAATGTTGTATGATTATTGATGTGAATAAATTGTACTATTTTATAAAAAAAAATTAATTTAACAGTTAGATATATGATGAGATTTAAAAGATGTTCTCAACTTCCATCTTGAGAGAGAGGAAGAAGAGAGATAATAGAGTCAAATTTTCAGCTATTTGAACTTATGAACAAATCTTATTTTCATTTTAGATAATATTAAAAAATAATGTAAATATAAAATACTATATTAATCTTAATTATTCAATAAAAAAATTAATCATCAAAATTAAATGATGTAAATGTAAGGTCAGAAACGCTAGAATGACCCGTAAGATATCAAACTTCCAACTTGGCCCCCATTGCCCTCTGCCCACTTTTACTCTTTCCAGGCTAGACTCTTTAGTCTGTGCTGTTATTCCCATACGGCGTCGTTTTCCGCATTCTCAACCCAACAATTCGAATTGCGAAATGAAACGCTTTCTTCACTTAACAAAATCAGATTGTGATGCTTAAGCTACCATCTTGAGCCCTCACCGCTTTGTCGTTTTACCTTTCATCCTCCCCCCCCCCCTTCTTCCATTTCTAATGTCGTTCCCCTCTCCGCCCCGCTTCGCTACCCTACCGCACGCTCCTACCGCCACGCGCCGTCCTTGGCTGGAGGTCGTCGATCTTTCCTCCTTCACGCGCCCATGCCCCATCAGCGAAGCCACGTTGCGCGTGAAGCGCAACCTCCTTTACTTCCGCGTAAACTACACCATGGCAATCCTTTTCACTGTTTTCCTCAGCCTCCTATCGCATCCCTTATCTATGATCGTCTTCCTTGTCGTCTTTGTTGCCTGGTTTTTCCTCTACTTCTTTCGCGACGAGCCGCTCGTTTTCCTCCACCGCACGATCGACGATCGTGCCGTCCTAGCCGTCCTAGCGATTATAACTGTTGTGGCCTTGGTTCTGACGAACGTGTGGCTGAACGTCTTGGTTTCGGTACTAATAGGGGTTGCAGTTGTGGTGTTGCACGCCGCAATTAGGCGGACGGACAACTTGTACTCGGACGAGCTTGACGTGGCAGATGGAGGGCTGCGTTCTTTTGTGGGCAGCCCCACAAGAACTGGCTACGCTCGCGTTTAAGGTTTTAATTCTTTAGCGCAGTTGTGGATTTTTTTCAATTGGATTTGTTGTTGTTCTACCGTCAACATTGCGGGCTGTGGTGAGTAGGAATATAGAGTTTACATTAATATTTGGTTAATTAATTGTTTTTATTGGTTTGAAGTATATATGTGTATGTAAACTTGCTAGTATGTTTTGTTTTTAGTGGAGAATTGGGTTAAGTAATTTGCCCCATCAAATGTGGTATTTGATGAAAATTGAGAAGTTGTGTTGATGTTACGCAATTTTGAAGTTAAATTCTCATTTCTTGTTTGTGTGATTATGTATTTATTAATGGCTTAAGATTTAAATTTTGTGCTACGGCTTTTCAATTTGGTTGGTTGGCTCTGTTTGTTAGTTCTCTATCCAGAAATTTGCAACTGTATGCTTGCAATTTAGTTAGAAGCAAGTGCAAGTTAGTATTGTTGCTTCCAGGGTTCAGTCTCTCATGGCTGTATGTTCAGTCACAATTCAAAGATACAATGATCTTGAGCTTGCGACTTTGTCTAAACTGAGATTTAGGAAAGAGAGTATAATGAAGGTTCAAAGTCTTGAGCTTGAAACTGCGAGATTCTAGGTTCGGGGATTCAGAATTGTTCTAATGGTTGTCTTTCCTTGAAGCCGGTTAGAGCTTTGTTTGGTAATTCATAATTTCTTTTTTCCTGCGCTTTTATGGCCTTCTATAATTAACAGCCTGAAAAGTTGGTCGCTTACTCGTGCAGAAGTATGAATCTTCTCCAATTTGTGGCTCTGTACTGCCCCTATAATTCTATCAATGGGGATTGAGATGGTCCTTATTATAAAAGGTGGATGCAATACTTTTTACCCATGTGTGGAAAGGTCTTGCATGAGAGAAATTGATGAGACCGAGCATTCTATTATTGCTGTCACCGGCCTAGCAAAGCTACCTATTTGCCTTTTATCTCATTCTTTGCTACAGACTTGTGGAAGTTGTTTTTCACACGGGCCTTCCCTTCCCAATAGGTTTATTATTTTTTTTTTTTTTCAGTTCCTAACTAACATGTCTAGTATTGGATTCATGGGATTATTCCAGTTAACTTGCATCATCTAAGTGATATGTGGTCTGGAATTTTTTGGGAGTCATCTAGTTTTGCAATGATGATGCTCATAGGTGATCTTGCAAAGTACAATGGATGCAATGTCTGCTTATGCTCCTTTTATGTTTTCACTAATGATGTCATGTGTTACTCAGTGCACTTTGTCTGTGTTTTGCTTCGATGTATTAAGCAATTCTTTCATGGTTAATGTTTATTATTATGGACTAGTTGTAGTTTTATTATTTAGTCTCATGAGTTATAATTGAATTTGTTGGTCAATATAAATTTATGATAAGAATATTTATTTAAGTGTATGAAATTGAATTGTGATGGTTTTCTTGTCATTGTAAAATTCTGATTTATTCCTTGGCATATAATACCAAGGACGCTATGTTCCATGCAGGCCTCTAGTTGAATAAAGGTGTTCTGAATTTGGTTCATTCTCATGGCAGGGTGGATTATTCTCCTGCTTGCAATGGCTATACAAAGTTTGTGAACCAGATATTTTTCCTTGTATAAGGCCAAGTATCAAGTGCACATTTCAAATCGTTATTTACTGTTTAGTGCCCGGTAATATGGGCTGAAGCTGATATTTCTCTTTCTTAGAATTATTAGCTGAGCAATGTTCCACATGTCGTTGTTGAGCTCTCTAATCAAAATTTTACTCCAGTTATGTACATGAAAAAATTAGAATTATGGACTAACAATGAGTTTAAATTTGTGATAATTGTTTAAGATTGCCATATTGCTCTGTATCAAGATTGCCGTGCCAAAATGTTGTTACATTTTCTTTTTCCCCATTTGAGGGTGGGATGAGTTTGGCATTTCAAGAGGCTTCAGGAAGTACAATGTTTAATGAACAGAACAGTGTTTAGTTTCTATACCAGTTTCCCTTTTTCTTTTTTATTATTCGGCTGGTATTTTACAATTTTATTTATGATAAATTTAACTGTCAATAGGTTTTTTGGTGCGAAAGATAACTGTTAATGTATACAGGACAAAAATATTTGCCAAGCAAAGCATTATTGATGGAACAATCTCAATTATAAAGCTGAAAAAGGTGCCGGTTAATTGGATTAACTTGTAAGGCTTCTAAGCTTGCTGCTGTTTGGCTAGGCGCCTTCAAAGTTTATCTTTGAAGCAGACTAATTATTGTAACCTCTTGTTTGCTGGATCCTTTGCTTTTAGCTCAGATTGCTTGGAAATTAGATTCTATTGAAAAAAGAGTTTTAATCTAATGTTTATGTAATTGGTACTGGGTAGCTTTTCAAATGATTCAAGTTGAAAGGACTACCAGTAGCTGATTGGATCGCAAGACTGTGAGGGTGTTAGGTTTAGCTATTTAGTGGTGCTGGTCACTGTTTTAAACTGAAAAGTTACATTTTGAAGTGTAGCTGCTGATGCTGGAAATCAGGCCACTCTTCTCCTGTTGGAATCGACTCTAAATTGGAGCTTTTGGGTGCTGCCAATAGTAGTGTTTTCCTTGCATACAAAAGTGCCCTTCCCGAACCTCTTTCACCACATTTGAGTACTTTTATCTTTATTTTTGAGTGGATAATTCATTATACAAAATGAATCACAATGTTATATATATATATATATATCAGTAGTAGTGCTTCTATATATCATCAGCAACAGCTAAAATTTTTTTAACAAATGGTTCACAATCATCAGCTATCCTGTATGTTATCTTGTTTTTGGGTAGTTTTCCCTCTCTCCCTGTTGTTTGCTCCTTGTCATATCTTGTATCAATCAAAGGCACTTTCAAACTCTGATTAAGGTGAAATTATATTTGATATTATAGTATACGTATAGAAAGAGTTCATCGATACCTTGTTTTTAGAAAACATAGGACAAAATGTTTAAGGAAATGTCAAATATCTTATAAATTTGCTTGATTAGGAGCAAAAAGTTTAGATGAAAAAAGAAGAGAGAACAAAAAGAATATATTATGTTGAGTGATCCATAAAGATTAACAATAAAAAAAATACCATCGATTTCTCATACAATAAAAAAATAAAAATAAATCCAACTAATTAAATACATTGAACTGCAAATTAATTACCCCTCCAACGCAGTTTTAAAGTCAGTGACGATTAAAAATTTAACTAAAGATCATGTTGGGTAAAAAGCTATTCGAACGCTTAAAGAAATTGATTTTAGGTTATGTAAAGCGTTTATGAAACATTGAAGAACTGTTGCTAGTTAAACTTTATCTTTTTTATTTTTTATAGTTTAGCAGGAAAATTTTATGAACCTTTCTAACATGAAGTTTAGCTTCTTACTGTAAAAATGAAAATTCATAAAATCAAATTTCAATTCTATAATACAAACACATTCATAATAAGATGATTTATCAGCTTGTCCATTAAAATTTTGAACTTATTCGATGTCACAGCCCCTGCATCTATCCATATTAGCAGTACTACCATTGCACCTTTGATATTGTTTTTCTTCGATCGGAATTAATATTTCTCAGCTTAAATAAAAAACACACACACACACACACACATGCAAGCAGCAGAAGCAACCAAAAAAAAAAAAACATATCTGCTAATTTAATGAAGGAGAAATAAATCTTTGATTAACATATTTCAAACATCAAATATCATCCTAGCCCTAACCCTAACCACCGAAGCCGTACAAAGTCCTGCCCTGCCTCTTCAGTGCGTAGACGACATCCATGGCAGTGACGGTCTTCCGGCGGGCGTGCTCAGTGTAGGTAACGGCGTCACGAATGACGTTCTCAAGGAAAATCTTGAGGACACCTCGGGTCTCTTCGTATATGAGACCGCTGATACGCTTGACTCCGCCGCGCCTGGCCAGCCGCCGGATGGCGGGCTTCGTGATGCCCTGGATGTTATCCCTCAACACCTTCCTATGCCTCTTCGCGCCTCCCTTTCCTAATCCCTTCCCTCCTTTTCCTCTACCTGACATCTTTTCAAGTTTTCCTCGCTCGTGCTCTGCTATGAAACTTTATTTGCTTGTTTGTTATTTTGCCGCAGCAGTTGGGGTTTTTTTTGTAGACGGAGGGGCTTGTTGGTATCCGTTGGATTGAGTGGCGATCCGTGTGAGGGGGTTGGGTTCAGATTGATGGCCGTTAGATTGAGATTGTGGTCCTTGAAATGAAATTGTGATCCTGTAGCTGCCTTGTAAAATGAAAAAGTGAAAACACAGGTAGCATGGGGCCGAGCCCATCAATCGAATTATAAATTATTCAGAATCATGAGGCCAACCCTCGGTCTGGACTTTTGAAATTATTTGGATGCCTTGATTAATATCTAAACTCACTCTAAACATAATTTAACATTGAAAAAGGTTATAATTACATTATCTTATTATATAGCTTTTTATACATTAAAAATTACATATATAGCTTTTTATTAATATTTATACACAATTTTGTACATTTAAAATTACATATTGAATAAGATTATATATTAAAATAAATAGTATGTAAAATTTTTCATATTACACATACCAAATCCCGAGTGTGTGTGTGGTGACAGCATTTGAATCAAAGCGACCGAGCTTTCAAAATTATTAAGAAAATGCTGGCGGCAATTTATCAAAAGCAGGCCGGAAACCAAACCACTAAGAGGCCCATCTCCTCTGCCTTACACTCTAATGACGGCCAGAACAATCACAAAGTCCAAACTGTTCCATTATTTAGGAAATGGGAAAGTAAGATTTCATATCAAGAAGAGTACATACAAGTTTCTGATTAATATCTGTAAACACTTACATTTTTGAGCACCTAAGTCACGTGTGACATTGCATTCAAGATAAACGCTGACAATTCGGATGATTTTCATACGATGGATCTGCAATGACGCATTAATCTCAACACCTCTAAGATGATTGCATTTGCCTAAGATCACTGTCATCTGCAGTGTGCTCGCAGTCGGGGAACCAACTATGGAATGCATGTTTCTAATATGCACTAGTAAGTCCCCGGTTTGTCACCAATGAGATCCAGAGAATTCTTTGATTGGTGAACATGCAACTGGCGGAAACATGGAAAGCATATTATTCAAAATCTGGGACCTTCAGAGCATAGGCCAGCACCATCACAAAATCCTTTGCTGAGGAACCAATGGATGCTGGTACTCGTTCTGATGTTGATGTTGTCTGTATCCACAGATCAACTAAATTGTGTAACAACAAAGTGGGGACCACTGGTTGTCCCAAACATTTGATCTCTACCTGCAACACACCAATAACAAACTCACAATTGATGATTTGAACGCATACCTTGTATTGTGCATTAGAGATGGAAAATAATGTTAATGCATCGGATTGATCCTTTACAATAATAACTTCAAAGAACTCTTAACAAAATCATTTCTTTGTTCCCTTTTACTAACCATATAAAACATCACAAAGCCAAACTTCCTTTAAGAAAAAATCAGCAAAATGATTGATTATTCTCAAGTTTTTTTTTTTTTTTTTTTTGGGTGGGTGTTAACCGAGCTTCAACCGGGGTACAAACTGACAAGTGGCAAACACAAAGAACAAAAATCACAATTTTGTCAAATATTCAAAGGTTGAGTTTTGAAAAAGGAATGAAGGCAGGCCAGATTGAAATTGCATTTTTGTAAAATAATGTGACGATCATGACCTAGGGCTTAATTTACAAATTCTGTACACTCAAATATTTTTCAGGCATGCATAAATGACCTCATACTTCGGCCAATCAGGATTTTGGAGATTGGAGACCCAAGGATAAATCTGATTTCTCGCAATACAGCGTAAGGAAGAAGAGAAAACGAATAAATTAACTCAAAATGATCTGAATAGGGAATTATTTGAAAGCTTCTCTCACCTCAGCTTCACTAGCAAGGTCAAGTTTCTTCACCAGGTACTTCTGGATAAAAGAAACTGGTAAATTTCCATCCCTGCCACAAAATGAAATGAATGACATGAAACATTTCCAGGAATGAATTGATTATCAAGCTTTTGCTTTATTCACTAAAAATAATGTTCTTCATAGTAAAAAATAAATTAATTAATTTCCCATATAATAATTTCCATACCATACCCTGACTCTAATTTCAAAATCAAATTATCAAATATATTAAAATTTCTACACAATCTTTGGGAAAATTATTATATGGTTTGTAAGAGGAGAATATGTTAAACTGTCCTATATGATGGAGTATTGAGAGTTTTATCATCTTAAGACTTAAGAGGCTCTCATTATGGGGTCCTAGATACTCAGCAACGACATTCATACAAGATAGGCAGTTAAGTACATCTAAATCATCAAAGCAACCTAAATGGAGGGTAGAGATGACAGAATCATGACATTATTTGCACCATTTCTCCACATTCAAACAGAGACATCAACCATGGAAATTTGGAGCAATCTTTACAACAAAAATCTGGACAACTTAAAGAACTTCAAAGATGAACCCATTTATGGAAATGCAAAGAATAGTATAACAGGCAACAAGCCAAAAGGAACTCACTTTATCCTCAAGTAATTTGCAGGAATTTGCAGTAAAGGTGCATCTCCTTCCCTGCAATGATAGATATGATATAAGCAAGAACACAACCAGCAGAAAATTTTAGTAAACGCATGGAGAATCTCATATGTCCTAGCAAAGTTATTATTCTTTCTTAAGTTAGAAGTTGGGAATGATTCTCACTGTTCATCAGAAGCTACTAGTGAAAGCCAAACTGGACCAGCTCTTCTCTCATGCTGTACACTAGAAGCATCTAGAACAGCTTGGGAAGAAATGCCTGAATACCCAAAAGTAGCCTTTTTTCGGCGAATCCTGCGCAATCTTTTAGGTCTCAATGACTCTGAAGGTATATTATCATTTTTATTCTTCGGCTCTTCTACTTTTGATTTGTCTTTGTTTTCCTTAAGTTTGGTCTTGCGCATTTGAGTTTCATTATCAGGATCATGGGTAGATTCTAATTTAGCATCAGAAACTTGTGAAGCAGACTTGCAAGACTTGGTTTTGTTTGCAACTTCCACCAAAAAATTTAATGGTTGCCAGAGATCAGATTTCCCATCCCATGATTCAGCACCTTTCTCTGCTTCATTCTTAAGAGCTGGTCGGCTAGCCTCAGCAAACGGAGAATTCTGCCAAGTTAAAATGGAATATGTTAGTAAATGAGACAAGGACACAATTGTTACACAGAAGATGCAAAAGCAGATAACATCTTAGTAGTCCTATGAGAATATAAATCACCAGAAGCACTATTAGTACTACTAATAGTAGAAACCATTTTGATTTCTCTTACCTGCCTTGTGTTCTCATCAAAACTATTTGCATTTTCAGGAGAACTCAAGTTCTCTAAACAGTTTTCTGCAGGATCTTCCTCCTTTTTAATGTGTTTCTCAATAGTGAAACTAGAACCTCGTAAAGCTGTAGCCTTTCTTGGAACAGGTTTTGTTCTTCTTCCAGTTGTAGTTTGTGTTGCTACTTTGGGAGTGCTGACCACCAATGATGAAAGAGATCTTTCCTTCCTTCTAACTGGTAACGTAATGGAGGGTGCGACTTCAGGAGCTTCTACCTTTCTTCTCTTGAATGGGAAAATCTTGGCCCTTACATCTTGCAAATTGTGGTCTGGCCTGATTTTCATATATCAATAATGTGATCAATTCAAAATGATTTCTAAATAGAAGCTTTAATTGTACCAAGTGTGCAGGTATCCTATAATCTATATGATGCATGTGCATGGATGCCCAATAAGACAATTTTTATTGCATATGTCCGAAGAGAACATGCATTCTAAATAATGTCAATCTGAGCCATCAACACCAACATACTCCACCAACTCACATAACACAATAGGGTGCATAAGTAAAACACCATGTGATTCTCAAAATTACATAACACTAGCACAAATAACATACACTAACATGGTATAGCAGACAGGTTCTGCAATACCAACATGCTAATGCACAGGCAATGTGCATTCAATATGCATTGTGCAATTCAGGAAACGGGCAGTTTCTCCAGCTTTCTACTTCATAATTGCAAACTATATATATCCTGTCAAACAATAGACACCTTTTAAACAAACACCAGCAATAAAGCAGATTCAGCACCATGTGCATGAGAATGAACAATGTGGCCCAAGAAAATGAAGGCAGGTGCTGAAATTCGAAATCTTTGATGAAAAAAGTACAGAAGGTCATGATGCCTTCACCTAAAACCAAATTCCTCATCACACAGTTATGAAGCAATTCTTCCCAAATGAAATGCACGCTAGTGCATCCAGGATTTTGTACTTTTTTTTTCCTTTTTCTTGAAATATGTAACATTTTTCTAGTATTAAACTCTTAAATCGAGAGTTTATAGCAGCATATTAATAAGCAAAGTTTTACATTAAAAATAATAGAGTAATATAAATAAGATGCTGAAAACTTCCTACAAAATTTCTCATGGTTCATAGCACGGTATAGTTTTCTGGGAATAATGTCATCTTCTATATCTCACTAAATTCACTAACTTAAATAATCACATGTCACCAGCTTCCGCATGATATTTTGCCATTATCTCTTTGTGCGGTGCTATCATTATTAACCCTGACATAACTAACCACAATCATGGCCCTATACAATACAAGAGGATGGAATGCAGAGCTGGGGAGGAAAGCATTTGTGGCATCAAAGATACCTCCCAGTCCTGGCTGGAAAAGAGAACTGAACAGAAGATTTTCCACTAAAAGCTCAAGATATTCTGTTGACCTCACTTAAAGGTACAAGACTTTGGATAACCCAGGAAATTAATCTGAATCTGATATATAATTTCAAATCTGCTGCAACTTACTATGGTTATGCTTCATTACAAACCTTGTATTAATAAAGATAACAATCACCCCCCTAATTTTTTTAACAACTATTGCTAATGTGATGTATCATTATTTTCATTGATCTTTCAGCCATCAGCAACCTTTATACCTATAACAGCATGGGCATGGACCTAAAATCCGTTGTTCTTGTAGCTTTTTAATGTCAAAGACAATCCAATAATGGAATTTAAAATTCTGAAGTGCATACAGTATATATATGAAATCAATAGCTTCAAAATAAGCAATTAGTAAAAATGTATAAAGGCGAGCAGTTGATTGTTATATTCCTCACAAATGTTAAGTGAAATAAAACATGGAACACTTTCCCGTATGACAGGAAATTAAAGATATTATCAGTTTAAAGCGATCAGTTTTGTATATGACCCTGTTCAGTTACACATTGTTCAACCTGATTGCAGCATGAGAAGGGAGAGAGAAATAGAAAGAAGGGGAGATATCGGAGCCATAGGTGAATCTGACCTTAATTTTTCCAATGGAACACAACCCAGATCGATATTGCATATGGGACAGGAATCAACTCCTTCATCTGACATCTTCTTATATATGCACTTTCTACAGACTGAACAGAAATGCAAGAAAAAGTAAAGAAAATCAGACCTTTTCAATGTGTAGCTCAGAAAGAAGCATTCACCAGACAATGATGATTAGTAGTAATCTAAAATAAAAATACATGAACTTCATCTTTGATTTCTGGACTCAAAAAGCATTAAATTAGAAACTACATAGTTAATTAATATCATTATAATTCATGAAGCCAGTGATATTTGACTTAAGGTCCGATAACAAAACTGCTGCATGTTGGCCCAACATTGGACTTTAAACCCACCAAGCAGAAAGCGAAACAAGAAAGCTAGTTTGTTATTCTCACACACTTAAATCTAGCTTCCTGGTCAGCCAGCATCGACAGAGAGAGATCAAGAGAACAAGAAAGTACCAAATGCCCAAAGTCATACGGCACAATTACGAAACAACCCCGTCAAAATAAAGACAGAGAAAAGGCAAATCAAGATAAAAATAAAACGCCTGAAACAACAAGCAATCCCCCCAGATTCATCAACAATGCAAGAATACAATGAAAAAATGAGAAATCAAGAAAGATTGAGATGTTAATCGTAAACAAAAGAAACTCCTCATCAGAGCAAGATTAAAAAAAACAAAGACTAACACGTGTGGAGACATTCAGATACGGTGGTGGCATCTTTGAGTAACTTATTACAGATAGGACATGTCATGCATGCTGCAATCGTTTCTCTCCTCACTTTCACCACCTGATTCGCCATCTCCTTATTTCTCTTCTCACGTATACTATTAGTAATCAGCACAAAGAACTGCATGTCGTTACCATCAAGAAAGAAAGAACAAGAAACACGCAAGATTCACGTCCATGTGGGTGTATTTATCTGCATTAAACCCAAAAAATAGCATCACAAGAAGGATAAAGAACGCAAGAACTGATAACAAGGAAACCGTAAAACATTTGTACCCATACATATAATATATATAGCATAGATAGAAAACGAAGAAAAATTGATGTTTGTAGAGATGTAAAGAATGAGAGTTGTCGAGATTTCAAGAGTTGGGTAATGGAGATACTATGGAGAATCGACGTGGCCTTTGATGGATTTGGACAGAGGATGCTTCTTTTAAGATATATGATCTAAAATCTGGCTAGATGGGCATAAAGGGTCGTCCGAGAAAAGCTTGAACCAAGAGCTTGCTTATTTTTTCTTCTCATTATTTAATTAATTTTTTATATGAATATCAATCTTTTTTTTTACTAATTATAAACTTATATATGACTCCAGTCTCTATTTCTTTATTAATTTATAATAATAATAAATAGTTATTGAGGAGGAGAGAGGATTGAAGATAAAATGCGCTGGGGAGGAAAATGCGCACGGGTGGTCTCTACTGTGCAAGCGAGGGCGAGTTTCGGGAGAGCGTGTATTATAGTGTCCCCAAGTACATGTTAGCAAGGCGTGCAGCGATTTACCTTCCGGGATTTGTTTTCATTCAAATACTAAATAACAAATAGCGAACTTCATGTGTTAGAATAATGAAATTGACAAAATTTAATATTTATTTTGTTTATTATTTAATAATAATTAAATTTTATTATTATTTTATAATATATTATTATTTTATAAAAATATTATTATTTTATAAAAATATTATTATTTTATAAAAATATTATTATTTAATTAGATTTTTCAACAAAATAAAAAATAAAAATATAATTAAATTAGTATAATAAATTTTGATAATAATATAAATCATTTCGATAAAAAAATAAAATTTTGTAATTTTAATTTTTTATTGATTCTTTATTAGTTCTTTTATTTTTTTTAATTATATAAAAAATAAATTGTAATTATTAAAAATACTAAAAAGAAATAATACAAAAAATTTTGTATATTATTAATTTTAAAATTATTTTTACTTTGAGAACTTCTTAAAGTATTTTTATGGAAAAAATTTTTATAATATTAATTTTTTTATATTATTTTGTTAATTAATTAAGTAAAGTAAATTTTTAATTATTAGTTTACTTGTGGTATAGAGTTATTATCATTTTTGTATTATTATATATACTTATTAAAAATATTATGTTATCAATATAACTACTTAATAAATAGAAAATCATTTAAAATTAAATTTAACATCAAAATTAATTATATACTTGATTGGTATTATTTTCATATTTTATATTGAATATTTATTTTTATAATGTATATTATATTATTTGAAATAGAAAAATAAAAGTTTTAAAACTTTAAGATTATCCTAAAATTAGTTTAACTTGTATATTTATCAAACTTAATTTAATTTAAGATAAATTTACAAAAAAGTTAAATTTTATTTAGTTAGAATGTTCAACATGATATATATACATTAAATAGATTTTAAATAAAAAACAAAAATTAATATTAATTTACTCATTCAAAATATATAGCCTTAAAATTGAATTATTAATTCAATAAATTTATCTAACTCTTTTATTTATATAGAATTATGAATATTAATTTTATGTAAATATAAATTATTTTAAAAATAAAATAATATTCATATAATTTTTTTTAAATGAGTGATTTTAGCAGGTTGTACTTTATACAGCAAATATTTTTCTATATTATTTATTATTATACAAAATTAAATCTAGCTATTTAATTTATAATATTTATCATTATTTAATATTAACTTAATATATAATAATTAATTTCATATTTATTAAATAGTTTATAATTAATTTAATCTTATATTTTGCCATCAATACTTGATAAAAAAAATAAAACTCTAAAAAATTAGAAAATTAAATGTGTTAATTATGAATTTTAAATGATTTTTAAAACACACAAAATTTGAGATGATATATTAAATAAAAAAAAATTGACTTTCTCATATATCCCCCTACTTTTAGGATTCAAAAAATGAAATTCTAACACTTACCCTAACATTATATAATGTTCCAACTCTTTAGGTCTAAGGTTTTTATGTCAATCAAATTATCAATGACAACTGAAATAAGTATTTAAATGAAAACCTAAAAAAGTTAAAAATCATTTATTCAACGTTTGGCATTGTTATTATAAACTTTTAATTAGGCTTTTAAATTATTGCATTTTATTTTTAAAAATATTTTATATTTACTCATAAAAGAAGTTTAATTACATTATTAATCTAATTTAATATTTTTTATAAAATTTATAAATATTAATTTCTTTTAAAATAATTTTTCATTCATAAAATTCATATTAAATAAAATATATAACAATTAATAAAGAAAATTTTGCTAATTTTAATTTCAAAATTATCTATAAGTAATAAGGATATAAAACTTATTCTTAATAAATAATAATAATAATAATATATCACCATTGATTCACATAGATAATTAAATTCTGCATAATTAAACTATTAAGACTCTCTTTCTTTCTCTCTCTGTTTACATATATATATATATATATATATATATATATATACCCTTGAACTCTTATTCTTTTGTTATGTTAAAGACTTATATGATTGGAAAAGTAAAATTGATAAGAAATAATTGAATTGATATATAATTGATTTGGTCTTAAATTTAATTTTATATGAGTATTTATTATTTATTAAATAATTTAATTGATAATATAATATTTTAATAATTGATATTATAATATAATTTTATTTTGTCATGTGTAAGTAAGCTAATAATTAAGAAATAATATATAAAAATAATTTAAAATTTTAATAATACAAAAAAATTTTGACGTAAAAATAATTTTTAAAAAATTAAAATATAAAAATTATCCATATTAGCTATCTTTAGAACTTTAATACTCTTTATATCCTAAAAAGATTGTTACCATCTAATTTTCATATTGTTTAAAAAAAAGTATTTAATATTTTATCATTTCAATATTTGTAATACATTACTTTTATAATTTAAATTTAGTAATTGATGAGGGTAAATTAGGAAGATTACTATAAATATTTTTAATTTGATAAAAGTGGACATGCATTTTGAGGCATCCTAAAAATGAATAATAAGTAATCTTTTTAGAATAGAAAGAATAATAATTAAGTTTTAGATAAGTAAAACTACAAGTTTTCTTTTTTTTTTAATCAAAATAATTATAATACTAATACATTGTGTTATATTAAATATATTATAATTCTTTATTTTGGCTTTTTTTACTTGGAAAATTATAATTAGACAATAATATATTAAAAATTAATAATATTTTAATTATGATTAGTATAGTAATTTTAATTATTTAATAAATTAATTAATCATTTTGATAAAAATAAATATTAAATCTATTTAAAATTTATTATTATGATTATACTGCATAATGCATGAATTTGCTACTAGTATAATAAAAACTTATTATTAAGATATCCTCCCTTAGCAATTGCGTCAAATGTAGTAAAAAAAAAAAATTAAGACAACTAATTTTAGAGTCATGCTATTGTTTTTGAAAATATACTTTTCACATTAGCTCCATGCATTTGGATAAATTAATTATTCTAAATAATGATTCTAAAAAGTAAATCTAAATAAATAAGAAAAAAAAGTCTTTTAGCTCAAATATAAATTTAAATATGCACCTAACAAAATTTGCTTCACGCAAATTATATATATATATATATATATATGTATATCCCTCACTTTTGGTATATTTAACTAAATCGTCCATTTTATTTTAAAATTATACTAAAAACTCTATGACATTTGTTATGTTACACTGTTTAGTACTTCTAATGTTAAAATGAGTATTTGATCGTTAAATTCTTATGAAATAGCAATATTATTCTTACTTTCATTTTAAATTTTTCATTCATATTGCACTATCAAAAACTCAAACTCAAAAAACTTCACAAAAAAAAAATTATGCTATAATATATCAAACAAAAATAATTACATCTCCAGAATAAATCTTGCAAACCCTTTTGCTACTAGTAATTATCCCGCCAAGTTTCTAACCCTTAAAATATCAAAACCAACATCAACACCACCCATAAAATCAAAATACTACTAGTAAACTAATTTAAAAAACTAACTTATAACTCACAATCATCAAAAAATTCTCATTCAAAAAAATAAAACAAAAATAAATGAAAATAATTTTTTCAAACTTCCTTTTTCATGAGTTTTTCTTTCCCAACATATTACAACACAAGAATTTTTCCTTTCTCCAAGTCGATGGCAATCCATCATTAGAGATGCATGTGTGGATAAACAATTGCAAGTATCAGCTCCTAAAGGATCTTGGCCGAAATGAAAAGTTGAAGATGTTGGACATATCTTACAATCACCTAATGAGGTTGATTTTGCAGAATTTACAAATTTTATCCCTTGGTATCAACAGATTTTGTGGTGAAATTCCCAATGAAATCTTCAATCTCAAGTACTTAACCACAATCAACATCAACACTAACAAACTCACCGATGAAATTTTATCTTCAATTGCCCACTGTACTTCACTGACATCAACCAACACGACCTTAATGACGATATTTCACATGTAATCACAGTGGTGTGGTTGGATCTAACCTCAATAGATCGAGATTTGAGATCTAAAGTTCTCACTGTCTTTATAATTGCAAAGGGAAAAAACTCTATAAATTAACCAAACAAATAACAAATCAAAAGAAAATCAAAGAAATTATTTGAAATTAAGAAAAACAAATAAGGAAAGAAAGGTTTCAAAAGCAGTTTGACGGTCTTTTTCACCATTGATGTACCCAATGACATCAAGTTTGAAGAACAGTCCTTTGTGGATCAAATTTAGGCATTCGTAGATTGAATTTTGCCTAACCTAGTTGTCGGAGCGAGACCAGCAAGCGGAGGAGTGCTTCGTCAACGCCGCTTTCTGGTTTTGCTTTTTGAGCTTCGAAGCCCATGATTTATGGGGTTTCCAAGATGAAGGAGTTGTTTGGTGATAATTTCTTAGATTTGTTGCGATGGAAAAGAGTTTCAAAGCCTATAATTTATGGACTTTCTAAAAAGAAATGAATTTTTCTTGTTGGGGTTAAAGGCAAATTCATTTAGTGAGTAGAACAAGTGATTTTTGGGTTAAAGGTTTGGTTGTAAGGTTGTGGAAATTTTCAAAAAGTTTTCAACAATTAAACAAGTTGATTAATTGAAAGATAGAGCAATGATAATTAAATAGTCATTGATCTCATTAAAAAAAATACTAAGTATTTTGACAACAACTCAAATTTACACTAAGAAAACAACTAACAATGAATGAAATAATGTATAAAAATTAGTATTGATCAATTAATTTTTTATTTAACTCCAAGTAATATACTGATTAAAAGAATATTTTTGATCTTTTTGGACACATGAGTATTTAAGAGTTCTAGTTGATAATGAATCTAATTTTATCTCTCTCTCTCTCTACACACACAGAGGGTTGAAAATATGAATATTTTGAAATGTAAATGAAAATATAAAAATTATATTTTAAATGTATATATAATTTTAAAAACTTTATATATTTATGTTTTTTTTAATGTTCTATTACAATAAATAAAATAGTAAATAATAATTTATTTAATAAAATAAAAGAGAATTGCTTTAATTAAAATTAATTATTTTACAGTTTTTAAATAATATTTATATTTCTTAATTTTAAATTATAATTAAAAACAAATTAATAAAAATATAAGATATAATAATAATAATATAAAAATAATATTTATAAAATAAATTGATGATGAATTTCATCAAATTACAAAAAAAAAAAAGTTTCATCTTATTTTCAAAAATAATAATAAAATACAAATTTCGGTATTCAAACATCAATTACAAATAAAAAATTATATTGATGAAATAATTATATTAAATCATTCTTAACTCTAAATTTTACTATTTTAAAAGTTATTAAATCTTTTAATACATATCAGTGAAATATTGTGGTATTTCGATATATATTTAACTAAATAATATTAAAAAAATATATCAATGATTTGTTCATATATTTTTTAAAAACTAACGTCACCAATGCTGTGTTAGCAAAAAAGCCTGTCTCCACATTATTGATCAGAGTTAAGAGCTAAGAGTTGAAATCCATTTGATGCAACTAAGATAACATAATAATCACAATGAAAAGATAAACTAATAATAACACACTTTTTTTTATAAGATAAAATTTGTATTATTGAGTAGTTAGATGCAGAAAACTTGGAAGTTATGGCCAAAAGAAATGCAGCTGCTGCTATACTTCTCATGTCCATGAACCCACCAAACAATCATTGGGGACAAAATGAGTTGCTACACACACACACATGCACACACATATATATAGGGGGCATAGTGGGGAACAAAAACATCATCCAAATTGTTGACAAAAATGCAACAGATGATCAGATAATATATTACTAGCAATCAATGGCCCTCTTTTTTTCAACAGTGCTTAAGAAAGGGGCGGCAATCTAACCCTAATTCCCCATAATAACTAGGAGCCATTTGAATTGGCCCCAGCAGTAGGCCACGTTATTAGAAAATGTCAAATGCAGAAGGAAACATCATAAATTCAATAATTTGTGTTCTGACCTGCCTACCTACACCATATATATAACAATAATGGCTCTGGATTTTGCTACACCTAAAAGGTTAAAACGCTCAAGCCTCACCTGACCACCTTGGTTTAAAACTCACCAAATATAATAGCTGTATGTGACCCATTTTTCTTGCTAAATTCAATGGTTAATTACAGAGGAACCCCATGATCCAATATTTTCTACTTCAAAATGATATACATATAGTATTGGATGATGATGATGATAGATAAGATATTTGAATACATTCCTAACGCCAGCAAAAAGTGAAAGACTAGGAGTAAAATTTTGAGTATGTCCTTTACGTATCAGATCATGAACCGACTAGACCTTTGTGCCGCGCATACGAAATTATGGATGCGAATAGGGTTGCACAAGTTATACTCGTAAGGATTACCACCTAAAGTTAAGAGGAAGGAAAAGATAAGCATTAGAAAGATATGATATGTTTTGGGATTTGAAGGTGAGTAATCGACATACCCACTTAAATACATAACCGTGGCCCTCCCTCCATGTGTATTGGAAATTCATGCCAAAAATTGCCGCCACTAATGAGTATATAGACAAACACACGGTCCCTGAACATAGAAAGAGCTCTAGCTGCCACATAAATTGGAAAAGAAGATAATTATTGTGGTGCAGATGAAATTGTTCTTAGTAAAACAAAAAATAATTTTAATAAAGATCACACCTGAATGAGTTGATTCCGATGATTGTCAAGCTGCAACAGCAACAGAACAAGCATTAAAAACTTTCAGGGTGTTTATTGTTATGGAGGATTTGAGAATTGGACTTACAAAAGATTCAAGTTCAGTTGACAGAAACTATCAAAAACCTTCTTTAGGAATGACTCTAATATCACACTGTCCAACTAATTTACCTGGATGTTAATGTAGTCCTCTGTGTCATCAATGTATTCGCGCAGCTGGTAAGACGAAAGATTATAACTTGCATCAACTAAAGAAACATGATACAGTAGCAATATTATAGATGTGTTTTATAAGGTAGCTATGCGTTCATTCCATCTAACAATTCGGATCCTAAATGAAATCTTTTCCACTTTTTTATACATGAAATCAACATTACAATATACTGCAAAAGAGGTATGGTCGCCTACTGTGGTCAATTTGTTCAATGTGCCATCAATCTGCATGAAGTAAGCCTGCATAGAAAAAAAAGTCGGTATCTAACTTACACTTTCATGTGAATTAGATAGAATGGTGATGGAATTGTACTGCATTTCGTGTGCATTAGATATAGTGGTAATGGAATTGTACAGCACTATGATAACATTACAACCTCAAGCAACATTTCGAGCTCCTCAACATCATTCTCCCCTTGCATTGTTGTTGCACTGGCCCTACTTGTTCTGGATATCTTTGAACCTATGGTAGGAGAGCTAAGAAACCAATTAGGAGCACCAGAGCCACTAACAGGTGAAGATGAGCCTGCTAACTTTCTGGATAAGTAAAGGTCCGCCATGTCATCATCATCATCCAGCAATTGTTCAAGTTCATCCCTTATCTGAAGACAAGATTAATGCTTTCAAATGTAAGTTCTAAATTAATGCATGGATAGAGATTAATTCCTTTGCTAGCAAACTTCAACTCTTATTTTATGAAATGTGTTCTGGTATAAGCATTATCTCTAGATTGAGAACATTCAAAAACTTGGGTTGGCATGAGTAAACGTAAAGGATGAGAAGTAAAAATTTTAGAACTTTATACTTTACAGTTACAGTTCAGGTAACTTTCAGTTGTAGTGCCAAACTCCTCCATGTGCAGGGAGAAAATAGCAATTTGATCTGTTATCCCTCTGTCTGTCTTTGTTTCAATTGTTCCCTCAAATATTTTTTTTCCCTTGCTTTTTAATTTTATCTCATTCCCTCATTCTTTTTGTCCATTTCTTCTTATGCATTTGAAGAAAACTGAAAAATCCCATCCATAAAAAAGTATTCACATCATGTGATATATGGGTTATAGAAATAGGATTGGCTTTTGCCTTATAATTCTTTCACTTACTCTAAGAGTTGGTATATGCTTTTGCAAATTCAGTACCTAAACAGAGTATGATGAAGTTGATATTTTAAACATCAAAAAATATTCTTTAACTGAGAGAACAAATATTTAAAGAAAGGAATTAATTTCACCAGTAACATACCTTTTGAACCCGATTTGTCAACCTTGTCATAGAACTCTTAAGTTTACGCACCCGATCCAGATTACGACTGCTAATCTGTATAACATAATTGCAGTTTGACAGAAGCATAGGATTTGGAGTATTTCAGGTGATCTGATAAATGCTATGCATGCTAGCACGTACATATAGTAAGATGAATAATACATCTATTGCTTACTATTATCTAATAGTGAAACAAAGGAAGTGATGATGTGACTCAAGTTGACATTATAAAATTGTTATAATCATGGCAAAGGCAAAGAGGGCAACATAATTGTTGAAGCCCAAAATCAAGTACAAACATCATTAGTCAGGCCTATATATATATATATATATATATATATATATATTACCTTGGATGTCAGCTCGTCTAAAGCAGGATAAGCATCGGTCTCCAATTCACGAGTACGAGCATCAAGAAAACTACAAATGGCTTCTAGAGCAACCTCTAATGCCCGGAATTCAAATGGGAATTCTACATTTCGCAATCCATATGTATCAATAACCACAAGCATATTTTTACTTTTTCTTTTTTTTACATTACCAAAGCAAATATCATACCAGCAAAGATAAATAGTAATAATCTACTATATATATGAGTGTGACAATACCATTTTCTTCGCCTGTATCAACATCTTTTCGCACCCCAGGGAGCTCTTCTTCTTCACCTTGGACTTGACTTGTAACATTTACAATAGGTAATCGTCTTTGAAGTTCTTCAACAACAGGAATCACATTATCATCCAGTGGGTCCCTAAGCAATACCTATTCCACAATAAATAAATAGCTTAATATAAATTAAAAACATAGAATTATAATATTTACTGTACTACCAATCAATCTTTTGTAGGTGGTGCCAGACAATGAGGTCGTCAGTTTGATCCCACTGAAAGCCAGAAGTAACTCACAGAACATTTACTTTACGGCCTTATTATTAAGGAAAGCAAGTATTGTTTTACCTCCTCTGCCGTGATTATAGCTTTGATATGCTGGAAACCACAAAAAAACAAACATAAACATTGGACCCAAAAAGAAGAAAAGCAAGCCGAAACAGAGGAATTAGCCACACACCTCCAAATTGAGAACAATAACTCTTTCTCTACCCAAGATGGTGGACGGGTAAGATAAAAGAGGATCAAGAATACGAAGATCCCTGGCGTGAATCTGGACTCTACGCATGATAGCATACTTGTCCACATCAAGAATAGTACTCTGCCCATTCTGGTCCAGCATAATCCAGTTCCTGGAAACCGCAGTCTTTTTCTTCAAGGAAGCTTGCATCTCCACCGGAACCAAGATCATTTCATCTCCGTCCATTTCCAGGAACTTGAAAGCGCATATTCTAGTCTTTGCTACCAATATTCATGAGCTGGCCTAGCAACCTATGGCTCCAAGTTTAGTTTAATGGTGGATTCAGGTGGAAATGAGAGATGGGTTGGTGGGTTGTAGATTGGAGAATGAAAGAAAAAGCAAGTGAAGGAGAAACAGAAAGAGAAAGGGGAGAGGAGTGTTGAAGGAGAGAAATGCATGGATTATAGCGGCGAGGAGGAAAGTAACAAAGAGTTGCAGAGTAAGTTCGAATTGGAGGAGAGAGAGGTTTTGAACAGATAAGTTTGTGTTTGTTCACTTTCATGCATTGGCGCGTGCGAAACTCTTAGACGATATGATACATACTTTTTCTTTCTTTTTTGATGCAATAAATATTTTTTTCATAATATAATATAACAAGTTAAAGTTGAGTAAATAGGTATAAAAATAATTAAATATTAAACTTAAGTACAGTTTAATAAAATTATTGTTAACATCTGAGTTTGTATTTGAATATCTTAAGTTGAATAAATGCACTTTTAAAAAAATAAATTAAATAAATATAAAAATAACTTAAGTAATTATATAATATAAATAAAAATAATAATATTTTTTTGTTGCCTAAAAAATATTTAAATATAACTTTTCGTGATATTATTATTCAATCGTGAACACTATATCTATTAGTATCATATTAACAAATATCATTAAAATAAAAATATCATTAAGAAATTAAAATACAAATATTTATAGAATTTCATAAAAATCATTTTATGTTTTTCATACATATATATATATATATATATATATATATATATATATATATATATATATATATATATGTCCTATAAAATTAAAAAATATTCAAATAAAAAAATCAATCTTACTTAGGATGTATAATAAAATGAGTTGTAAACTTTAATTTGTAATAAATTACAAAATAATTATTATTATTATTAAAAATAAATTTATTTATTTATTGTGTTTAATTTTGTACCTAATACCTATAAAAAATTGATCAGATACAAACATTTTGTGTTTTTAATCTAATTTATTATATTGATACTTGTTAAATAAATATTTGATCAGTACATATATCAAATAAAATTTTATTTAGATCGAGTTAATATATGACTTTGATTTACACTCAGGTTTAAAAATAATAAACTAAAATTTATTCAAAAATGAAACTGAATTTTAAAAAATTGATAAAAGGGTACAATCGTATTTTCCTCGCCCTTTCAAGCGCGTTGTTGATATTTGCTGTCCCAGGTTTCGTCTTTGTGTGAAGAAGGCCATGCATGATATTAACCTCATCTTCCACTGCCCGTTGTCATCTATCACAATCATAGAACACTGATAATGCATATTTGTTTTCTTTTTAGCTTCGTTAAGTAAAAAAATTAAAATTTTAAATAATTATATCTAACAAAATTTTAATTTTATCAATTATATTTTAATTTAAAAAAATATATGAATTATATTCTAAGTTAAAATTAAAATTGAAAAAAATACATTTTATACTAATATCATAGTTATATAGCTAAAATTATAATAACATGAAATTATACCGATAATATGTTAAATTATAAGTATTTTATTTTATTTTTATGATTATCGTATCAGAATAAATTTTATTTCTTTTAAATTTAATTTTATTTTAAAATATAATTGATATAATTTTTAAATTAAAATATAATTGATAAATTTAAAATTTTTATATATAATTATGAATTTTGATTAAATATTTAAAATTTGTTGAATTATTAAGCCTTAATTTTATTTTATTTTTTCTAATTCTCGACTTGATGGTGATAGTGGTAGGAATTATATATAAGTGCTTGGTTAATGAGTTGTGTGAGATTTATACCAATAAAAAAAAAATGAGATAGGTAAGATCCAAAAAAACAAATTTGGACTCAATCAATAAATTAATACATAACATAAGTAAATATGATTTCTTAATCATGTTCATAAACAAGTTTACATTTTCTAAATACTTTTTGGAAACTTCTAACCAAGTAATTTTAAATGTCATTTTCACATGGGTATTTCCATCATTATATGAAAATAAAAGCTCTCATCTTTTACTCTTCATTCAATAATTAAAAAATCCATGGGAATGTGTATTCGACTATATGAATTAATATGAAATTAATGTCTATTAAACATAAAAATCAATATATGTTTGTGTATTCCACTCTTCAATTTTTTTTTCATTTTTTACTAATTAAATTGGGGCTATTCAAATAAGTAATTAATAATTTTCTTCCATTTACACATTCAAGTTTCTAGCCTTTCTTTTTAAAAATTAGTATAGGTAACAAGGTTTTTCATTGGTCCAAACTTCTAAACATGGCCAGAAGTAATCATGCACAACTTATTATACTTAGAAAGTTTTGCCCTTTAACCCTTACTCTATTAGAAATCAAGAGAGGAGCATTTTAGGGACAACAATGGTAATAATTTTTACTTTAATATTATTATATTTTTCAATATTTGCGAAATTATCCCATTACGTGAGAAATTTATTTTACTATACTCAATATTTTCCTACTATTCAAGAGCAAAACAACATAAAAATCAATATTAAAGTTATCAGCAGAACTATAAAGTCATAATACTGATTTTTGCAGATAATTCTAATGCAAATATATATAATAATGGCATAGGGCGGTAAGGTGTGGCCAACAAATAAATGGGTCCATAAAGCCCAACCTGCTACGTGGCGGGTTGTCAGCATTTTTTTAAATGTTGACTAAAACGGGTATCCTTTTGTTAACATGAGAATGAGATCGGTCCAGATTGAAGGATGGATTGGGCCGAGCCGAGGAGACTTGTTTCTAATTTCTTACCAAAACATAAATCCAAATTTTTTTATATACTTTAGTATTGAATTGTATATTGATAAATATCAAAATATATATATATATATTAATATTGAATTACATATAAATTTATTATCGAAATACACGTACAAACATTTAAAAAATAGTTTGGTCTGCATGGAAAATCACTCAAACATAAACTAAAACTTACACAATTACAATAATTGGCAATAACAATGTACATCAATAAAGTTTTTTAAAATTTATTACATTATTACTAGAACAACAATTCAAAATTAATATACTTTTCATTAATCTATTCATGAATTTTAGCATACATGCCATTCAACACCAATATATATGCAATTAATGATCAATTTATATGCAGTTCAATATCAATATATATGCAATATAATGTACATGCAGTTAAAAATAAAAAACATATGCAGTTCAATATCAATGTATATGTATTTCAATACTAATATAAATGTAAGTCTAACCTACACACAAATCTATTTTGAGTTTAACATGCTAAAATACCAATTTCAATATATTTACAGTTCAAATTCAATGTAATAGAGGTTTATTTTTTAGTGTACATGATGTTGAATATTTTGTTAAAAAAAATCAACACAATTTCAATGTATGTATAATTCAAGAAAAATGTACATGTATTAAAAATGTAATGTTCCTCACACAGGGTATCATTCAAAAGACAAAGAAAATCCAAATTACAAACAAACAAACAAATTGAAATATATGAACATTGTTATTTTTACAACAATAAAGAGAAAAAAATAAATAAATTAAGAAAAAAGAGGTTGAAAATGTAAAAATTGAAAAAAAATACAATAGGGCGTATTTGAAAATATCTTGTTTTTAAAAAATGACACCTTTGATAGTGTGATAATTTTAGTAATTTAAATAATACGATGTGAATATTTTCTTTTTTTTAAATGGCACGTGTGATAATTTTAATAGTTTAAATAATACGACATGTTTTGTTTCAGATTCATGTTGTAACATGAATATTGATCTATGTATAACAATCCTAAAAATCATCTTCTACATAACAAATCAATATTTTGTAGAATTAAACTTCTCATGATATAAAGTTTCACCTTAAATTACTAGGCTAATACTTTGGTATATATCAGTATATGTTTAATTTATTATGGTGTTAGGTTGGCATACAGTTTTCTCATCAACTTTTTTTTTTCTTAGTAACTCGTTAATCCATAGCTTGGAAAAAATCTTATATATATCTCATATTATTAGTCAAAAAAATAAAAGTAAACAAATAAATACATGACTTTATATTAAAATTTTTTAAAAGAATTATTATGTTCAAAAATTATAAACAGAGTTTCGTCTTAAATGAATGCATTGAATTAATAAAACCTTGCATTTAGTCAAATAGTACCATATAAAAAATTAAACCAATCCCAAATAATAGCTATAACCCAAAAAATATACATCATCAGTCCAAAAATATTTGATATAATTTATTTTACAGATAGATTAAAGAAATTAGTTAATTATAGTTATTTTGTACTCTTTTTGTCACTTTATTACTAAAATCCTCTATTAATATTTTTTATTTTTATCAAGTATGAAACATTTTATTCAAATAAAATTATATTGGAACTGCAACATATTTATTAGACATATAAATTTAAAGTAAAAAAGTAATAGTAGTAATATATTGTAAATGATAATATTTATATAAATAATAAGAATATTATAGACATTTGTTTAATTAACTACCATCTTAAAATGGATAAAATTTCAAAACAAATTAAAAAGAAAATTTTATCAAATATTTTGGGACGGAAGAAACATTAATTATTTGAACTATTCTAATGTATCCTCATGCTGCTACACACTTATAAAATTATAATAATTATTAGATTTTTTTATTTTGATCTTGACCTTTTATTGCTATAATTAGCTCATTTAATATATGTTATCGTTTAAAAAATTAAATATTATCATGTCTAACAAACTATTTAATATTAGTTATCTGATAATTACACTTCATTCATTTCAATTTGATAGAATTTAAAATAATTCTTGAAAAATTTAGAGATAAATATAAGATAATTGAATAGATATGGATAATCAATCATGATAAGTAAATATAAGTGGGCCAGATAAATAATGTTAATTTCTCTCTCAAGTTTTGTATGAAAGAGTTACAGTGACATGTTATGCAATTTGACACGTCACTGTATATAAATTATATTAACTAAAATAAATAGCATCCCTCTAAACAAAATCGATTGCGTTAGAATGTAGAATAATTAATTTTTATTATAATCCAGATTTTCTTTCTCTCTTTCCAACCTTCTTTTCTCTGGTTTGCGTTTCCTTTCCTTGCACTATAGAGGATAAATTTGCAGTCATTTTTGGCAAGAAATTAATTATTTTGCATTTTCTTTGTCCTTTTTTTTGGGGGTTTTGAGTTTATCATTCTTAGAGGATAATTCATCCTATATTATATATTGAGATGTAAAATATTTTTTTAACATGCATGAAAAGGTAACAAGGAGATTTCGCATCTCAAGAGTTTAATTTTGTTGATAACATAATATTTTCATATAAAATAAATATTATTGAATCACTTTTTTATAGAATAATTTAACAGTAAAAATACAGGTTATTTCTACAAGTAAATTTCCATTGAAATCGTGCCTATCTTGAAGCATGAATTATTTTATCAATTATATGAAATTTGATTAGTCTCTTTATAAGAGGAATTCAAATTTAATTCTCTACATTTATTGAACGCTCACTTTGATTCGCCCAAATGACAAATTGGATTTTGTTTGGGCTCGAATTGTTTGAGCCCTGGGGATTTCAGCATCTATTCGATATCCGGACACAAACTTCCGAGTCCCAAGTTAGGTTGCATAGGATCACGTCACCAACCAGACTCCAAAATTATGAAAATTTTTTTACATAAGTTTCAATAGGATTAGATTAGTAGGTTGACACATTGCCATCAAATTCCAATTCAAGCTGTCCTATTCGCAATTTCTAATACCAATTCCCAACCATCAGTCATCTTTGATTTCAGTGCTACTAATGCCGTGTTACCGAAATTACTAGAGAGCCCACCTGTGAAGTATAAATAATATTTATTATTCAGATAACTTCAATTCACATACAAATTTGTTTTTCTTTATATTTTATCGATTCATATTTAAATTTTAAAATAGTAGTTATCTACTGTTTTAAGAAATTTATATATAATTTTTTTGAAAAAATTATTTATCTCTTTAGAAATTCAATAAAATATTAATTATTTTTTAATCAATTTTGTCTTTAAACCACATACGAAAAAATCTAGGGATTATCTTAAAATAAAATCAGATGGAAAACCAATCAATTAGGATAACAAATGGCTGCACTGTGAACTGAGCTGCTTAAGCTTTCTATATGAAGGGAAAAAGACGACAAAAGTGAAATAATAGACAACCACGCGTTAAAATGACCCAATAATTATATATATATATATATATATATATATATATATATATATATATATATATATATATATTTATAAGTCCTCCTCCATCCTATAAATTTGTATCTCTCTCTCTCTTTCTATCTCTTTCTCACACGCGCACACAACACACAGCCAAGCATGGAGAAAGCTCTCTAACCCCTGTACCCTCTAACCTTTCTCTCTCTCTATCTTTCTCTTAAAAACGCGAAGCACAAACTGAAACCCTAATTGTTGTTCGAGTTGCTTGCAGCCGAAGTATCGAATAATCGCCGATTTAAATCCGTGAAATGTGCTTTTTGGAGAACGATTGATCGATAAGAAGGGCATTTCAGATTAACGATTCGATTTTTTTGTTTTTTGAGATTGCGGTAATATATATATATTATATATATAATATAATATAATAATAGAAAGGTATGATATTGATGAGGAGAATCCATCAATGGCAGAGGATTTTGATCCTCTCTTTGCTTTGTTTCACTGTCTCCGCTCCTATCCTATTCGTTTCCACTCGCCTCAAAAACTTCACTTTCATTGGTAAAATTTTCGTTACTTTTTTTTGTCTATTCGATGTTGCACATAGATATTCGTGTTTTGTTGTTGATGAAATGGAGTTTTCTTTTTAGTTATATTGGGGAATTTGGATCGTTTTGTTCCTTGTGCTAATGAATGTATTAATTGATCTTGATGTTGATTTTTTTTTTTGGCAGGACGGAAAGAGTTTTTTGAAGATTTATCGACTTTTGTAAGAACTTTCTTTCACTTTCATTTCAGTTATTATCCTGTTGAATTGGGAGATTAAAAGAGGGAGATTTAAGTTTATATTCATATTCCTCTTTTGTTCTTTATTCTTTTCTTTTTTTAAAAAAAATTATTACTACAGAATAGTTAACTGAGACTAACTAATACAAATAACAATCTCTATTGACTGGAGGATTTTGGCTTAAAGACTGAAAAAGGAATCCTGATTTGGTTAACTCAGTTTGGCTTATCATGTTTACTTTAACTATGCCAGCAGCAGTGAAATTTAGCTGTATGTGATTGGTCAGTACTGTGATAATTTAATGTTAATTCTGTTCGTTGGGTGCAGAAATATAGGAGAGATTCTGTAAAACTTAACGCAATTGAGCAGGTAACTTCTGATTTGTGTTTCTCTCTCTCTCTCACCCCCCCACCCTCCCTCTCCTCCTCTCAGTGTTTGCTTTCACATTCACTGTTTTGGTCCCTGTTCTATTCTTTTTGAGCTATTTGTCTATGGAAATATTGGTGCTTTGTGATTTAGGAAGCAGGTGGACACTTGAAAGTACCAAATCTAGTTGTTTACGAAAGGAAAGATTCGGGTTCTGTATTTAACAATACTTCTGATGCTGAAAATAATGATTCTAAGCATTCAGAATTTACTGGAGGCACAACTCATCATTCAAGGCAAACTGAAAGTGCTGGATACAAAAATAACCATTTGCAAAGTATTGATCAGAATAATTTTCTTTTGTGTTTAACTCTTTCTTATTTGTTGAGATTGTATGTCTCTGATCTGCAAATGTTAGTTTCAGGATCCAGCAATGAAACAAAAGAAGAAAATAAACACATTCAACAGGAAAAGGTTATTTCCAAATCTGATTAACAAGTACATATTCATAGGTTATTCTATAATCATCCTGAAGAATTATTATACTTTGTGAATCTCTTGCTAAATTTGGATCAATTATTGCATACACACACACACATATATATAATTTCATTAGGTCATTGTTTGGTTAATAGGAATAGTTTACCATCAGTTGGATCTTTTATGTTTGGCTTGGAGTCTTTTCCGCATGCACTGATCTGATCTTTTAATTCTGCATGTGACAGTTTATATAAATGCTTTTTAATTCCACTGGTATGAATCTTAATGTTTATGTATATATACTGAGTTTGTGCAACATGCAAAATAGGATCTGTATGAAGCTGTTCTTGTTCATTAATTATTTAGCGTTGTCTATTGTTGCAAATGTTAATGTGAGATGGAATTTGGTCTTGCTACTTTGTCTTCTTAGAAGTTCAGGTGGCGCATTTAAGGTACCAAACATTTATTGGTTGAACCTGGTCAATAGGAGAGGATATAGGAGTTGGACAGTGACAGTTTGATGGAAAGACAAGTTTGTAAAAGAATGCGCTGTTGCGTCAATCAGTAATTCTGGAAAGCTTGTCGCACTTATCTGGTCATATGAAGTAAATCTTGAATTTCCTTAATTATATGAAATGGCTATAGGCTACTGGGACATATGCACAAGGATCAGTGGATTATGATGTCATAGATAACATGGCTTGCAGCCGAATAGATTGCAACATATCAATTTGCTTTGCTGTCTCATTGGAACAACCAAATAACATGCATTAGGCCAAACTGAATCTTGCTTTTTTCTTGCCAATACTCTATGGTTTGCAAGTGAAGAAATGAAGTAAGAAAATTCATTTGACATGGGCTGCTACTGTCTTTATTCTCATGTAAGTACCAATATAGGTTTTGTCTGATTTTATTTGGCTTTTAATGGTGTATGGACCCGTATTATGTTGGTCATTTGGCTTGAGTGCTTTGGAATTATAGCCTATCAAAGATTTATTAGACAGATACAAATATAATTTCTAATATGCAAAGAGGGCATATCTTAAATGTTGAAAGTGGCATATATAATAAGTTCATCAATTCTGTGATGTGCAATTGATATGAGCATCAGCCATTAATTTCTTATTCTTAAATACAAAAAATAAGATTTGTATTTTTTCCGTCTGCATATTATTGGCTTTATTCTGGCTGTAGAGGGGATCCAATCAAACAACAGTGCAACATGATCAGAATGTGCAGACTTCATCACAGAGGGCAACAGATGAGAAGGTAAAGAAGACGAAAGATCAGCTGATTAGAGCCAAAGCATACTTGACTTTTGCTCCACCAGGCAGTAATTCTCACTTAGTAAAAGAGTTAAGACTGCGTATAAAAGAACTGGAACGAGCTATGGGTGAAGTCACAAGGGACAAAGATTTATCAAGGAGGTATCTCCATTAATTATCAAATTCCTCTTGCTATTTAGTCATAATTGTGTTGAAATTAATGAGTGAATAAAAAAATGGTATATAGACATGTCATGGTTTTTGTCATGAATTTATTATCAAGCTCTGATTAAGGACCATGAACCCAATTGGTTTAGAACTGAAAACCGTCATACTTGCAGTGCACTACACAAAATGAGAGCCATGGGGGTTTCCTTGTCCAAAGCCAGTCGTGTTTACCCTGATTGCTCCTCCATGGCCAAAAAGCTACGTGCCATGGCCCACAATGCTGAAGAACAAGTTCGAGCACAGAAGAATCAAACCACGTTTTTGATTAAGCTTGCTGCCAGGACCACACCTAAAGGCCTTCACTGCCTTTCTATGCAGCTGACAGCTCAATACTTTGCCCTACCACCAGAGAAGAGGCAGTTCCCTAACCAACAAAGAGTACATGATCCAAATCTCCATCATTATGCTGTTTTCTCTGACAATATCTTGGCTTGTGCAGTGGTTGTGAATTCTACAGTGTCCTCTGCCAAGGTAAAATGCAGTGTCATTTTAAGCTTGCTCCGCCCCACCACACCCCCCCTCCTTCCCCCCAAAAAAAAAAAAAAAAAAAAAAACTTTTTGCCCCCCCTTGTTTATATCAATTATGCTTCTGGCTACTGTTTGACTACTGCTTTTCATGTCTGACACAAAAAAGATAATTGGACTAGGGAGACTAGCAATTAGATGCAAGGAAACTCATATTAATCTTATAGCTAATGAGCTAGATTCAACTCCTCTCACCTTGGTGGTTGTAAAGATGTGCACATAATGTGGATGCATCACGCATTTTACAACACATTTTACGACACAGTTAAAACTAGATACATTTTACAATAGCATATTGCTTTAGTTAGTATGGAGCACCTGAAATCTTATGAGCTGTGGAAGAAACAGCAGAGCCTGGTGATGATGATGAGAAAACATTGTTCTTCAGTGGGAAATGTCTAGATGTTTAAGAATGGAGCAGTTGTTGATGCATAGAAATTGCATTTGTGAAAAATTTTAAAATAGAACGGGGTGAGGCTTAGCCAAGTTTGGATTGTGCCTTATTAGTCATGATTTTACCATTGAGTTTTGCCGTTTGTATGTGTTGCTTGGAGGCTTTGCTTATGGATCTTTTCCAAAACAGAAGATTATGGGTATTTAGAAGAGACATTAAATTTTTGTAATTAACAATTTAACACCTAATCACATTATAGATTATACATCTACTTATATTGCGATTTTTATGTTGAACATTTTACATGATATCAAATGTAAGATATTGATAAATATTTTGTTACCTTATCCTTCTCCTTTGTGGAGTTTCTGGATATTCCAGCAGGGAAATTAACATAATGTAATAAGAAGTTAGATTTATAAGATAACATCTTCTGGGTTTTACCATGCTTGTTCTATTTGTCTTGAGTAAAGCACTTTTGAAATATGCAATCCTCTCGGCCCTCTATAAAAGTTCATGCACTTGGGCTTCCATACTGATATTATTCATGCATCAGGGAAATTAACAAAATGCAATAAGAAGTTAGATTTATAAGATAACATCTACTGGGTTCTACCATGCGTGTTCTATTTGTCTTGAATAAAGCACTTTTGAAATATGCAATCCTCTTGGCCCTCTATAAAAGTTCATGCACTTGGGCTTCCATACTGAGATTATTCATGCATGTGGAATGTATTTTCTGCCTGAAATCCTGACCTTGTCTAAAGAGCTTTTCAAATTCGCTATTGCGCCATGACTTACAGCAATGACAGGCAATTAAGCTTATGATTGTTACTGCCTAAATACTGACAGGACGCCAAGAAAATTGTTTTCCATATGGTGACTGATTCTCTCAACCTCCCAGCAATATCAATGTGGTTCTTATTGAATCCTCCCAGAAAAGCTACTCTTCATATCCAGAGCATAGACAATTTTGAATGGTTGTCGGCCAAGTATAACTCAACAGTAAAGCAGCAATATTCCTTTGATCCGAGATATGCTTCTCCATTGAACCACCTACGTTTCTATGTACCGGATGTCTTCCCTCTGTTGAATAAGATTGTGCTCTTTGACCATGATGTAGTGGTGCAAAGGGATCTAACTGGACTCTGGAGTCTTAATATGAAAGGCAAAGTAAATGGAGCAGTGGAGACTTGCAAGGAAAGCGAAGCTTCATTTCGCCGGATGGATATGTTTATCAATTTCTCGGATCCATTTGTGACAGAAAGGTTTGATGCCAAGGCATGCACATGGGCATTTGGGATGAATTTGTTTGATCTGAAACAGTGGAGGAGACAGAATTTAACTGCTCTCTATCGTACGTACTTGCAAGCAGTATGGACTTTTTGTTCCCCATATTTGCTCTTGCCTATGTGATGATGTACTGTATCTATCATTGCTTTGTGGATCTGTGTTTTTGGCTTTGTTCTTAAAATACGGTAGAATGATTTGTTCTTGAAAATATACTAAATGGTTAAGAATTGGTGATGGATCATCAAGCATGACCGGCTAATTTAAAGTCTGCAGTATGGTTTTCTGTTGGCTTGCACACCACCTACTTTTTATTTTTGTTTTGAAGTGTGGTTGTGGAGTTGTGTGGTGAGGAGGTTGGGATAGGATGATTATGTCAATTTGCTACGAACACAATTCTAGTCATTCAATGTTTTTTCTCTGCTCCTGACACCATTGGTTCTGCGCCGATGCTTGTTGCTTGGATAGCATTGCGTCTCAGTGTGTAACTTGAGTCATGCAGGTTCACTTCTAGGTTTTAGGTTGACAAGATTTGTTCTGTTTCTCTGTTCTGATATGCATGTTTCATACAAGATTTGCAAGTTGGTTTAGGTGATTTAATAGTTGTGCATCTTATTGCATGCATTGTTAACGTGTGCCCCTGACTCTTGGATGATGCACAGGTTATTCTTTACTTGTGATCTTTATTCTAATTTTGTTTGCTTTATTGTGTGTCAGAGTTTGAATAAGCCATTGTGGAAGGCTGGGAGCTTACCCTTGGGTTGGGCAACCTTTTATAATCAGACAGTTGCTTTGGACAGGAGATGGCATCAACTGGGGCTAGGTTATGAGTCGGGAATTGGACGGGAGGACATCAACCGAGCTGCAGTCTTGCACTATGATGGAGACATGAAACCATGGTTGGACACAGGTATCGGGCATTATAAGGGTTACTGGAACCAACATGTCAACTATGATCATCCGTATTTACAGCAGTGCAACGTCCATGCGTAATTGAAGTTCTAAATTATTAGCCCGCACAACATCATTGATTACAACTCAACATCATTCTTCCTGGAAGTTTTTGTTTTCACTGATTCTTTTAGCAGATTCTCTTGTAAATTTCAACTCAATTATTTTTCCCCCAAAAGCCGGCTGTAATCTTCTAGTAGTTGAGTCAAGATATACCTATCGATGAAATGAAATAAGGGTCTCAGGAGCATATCCATATGCTGATTGTTAGTTTGTACATAATAATTCAATTAAGGTATTTGGTTTAGATTCAAAAGTATGCATTTTGAAAGAAGATTAATGAGTAGAAGATATCCCTTTTTTCTGCATTTTTTTAGTTTGAATCTTAGTTTAAATATATGATATTGGAACTTCCCTCTTTTCTGTTTAGGTTGTGGTTTCAGCGGAGTCTCTCTCCTGGGTTTTCATCTTCCTAGCTGTAATACCAATCATCCATATTCCTTTCAAAAAAAACAAAAGGAGCTAATGAATTTGCTTAGCTTGGTCTGATTAATACATGATGTGGCACGTGGAGGAACGTGATTGGGCTCTTGTGGATAGGGGATGTCAAACGAAAGGTCGTGCACCTATCCATGAAATATGGTGCGTGATGATATTTGATTTGTAAATTCTCCTGTTACCGGTTGGCTACAAACTTGTGCTCTGCGGCTTCTTTGGATTCCTTTCAAATCCATTTTCTTCCAAATTGAAGAAAAATGGCTACAATCAGCCCATCCTCATCAATCACACGTGCGACTTTTGTGCACAAGAGATCTCCTGGGATCTCATTCTCTCCTTTTCTGGGTAAGATAAAATGTCATGCTAAATGTTTGCGTTCTTTTGCTAATAAATTAAATTAAATAAGGCTTTAAGCCTTTCAGTGGATTGAAACTCGCAACCTCACTGCACTAAGCCAAGCCTCGGTTGCATATTTTGTGTTTTTGATTTCGCATGTATATATGGTTCTAGGCTTGCCAGAAATGGCAATGAAGGGAAAAGTGAGGTGTTCAGTGGAAGAAAAGCCTTGTGTGCAACAAATTGTGTCAAGCAAGGGCATGGGTGCATCAATGCTAGCAGCTGTGTGTGCTGCGACCATGTCAAGCCCAGCCATGGCTCTGGTGGATGAGAGAATGAGCACTGAAGGAACTGGACTTCCCTTTGGTTTGAGCAACAACCTTCTTGGTTGGATCCTGTTGGGTATTTTTGGTCTCATTTGGTCTTTCTACATCGTTTACACTTCCTCCTTCGAAGAGGATGAGGAGTCAGGACTGTCTCTCTAAATTAGCCAAACTCCTTCCTAAGTTGTTTGTCACGATTCCATGTTAAAAAGGAATGTAAAATTGGAGTAGTTTGGCATTTTTCTTACTTTTGTAGCTACCTTTTGTATTGCAATTGGTGTACTTCAGTTTCTTAATTATTCTTTTCTTCTCCTCTTGTTTAAATCTTATACGATATGTTAGTTTAATCTTCCAGTTGCTTGATAAAATAATGTCAGTAGAATATAATATGTTAGTTTAATCTTCCAGTTGCTTGATAAAATAATGTCAGTAGAATATAATTTAACCAGGGAAAAAATTAATTTTCAGCAAAATTCTTTTAATACCTATTTCTGCTAATTTTTTTTCCGATCAAGTATAATACATACTTATAAATAAAAGGGAAAAGAATTATATTACAATAAAATCTGTAAATACTCATAGCATCAAATGGTTAATATGAATATGAATGATAAATGCCGAGTCCAATTTATCACTTGGAAAACTGTTTGACTGGTTGTTACATGTAATGAAATGCTAGCGGAATATTTATTTCATTTCTAAAAGTATTTATCATATATAATAGTGATTAATAAACTATAATTTGAATTCACTAGTTATTTTATCATTTAAAATTTGAAATCATAGTCATAAATAATTTATATTTTTTTATTTACTTTATTCCTTTGCTTGAGAGTACTATTTAGTTCAATAGTTATTTTATCAAAACTCAAAATTATAATTTAATAGAATAACTATATCTATATCAAATGAAAGTACAAATGTTTTTATACTTTAAAGAAAATGATGATGCTAAATACATGTGGCAATTATAAATTATTATTTAGTATGTAAATATATTATTAGATGAGTGTATAGAATGATTGTTTTTATTTTTTAAAAAAATGAAGAAAGGAAAATTTTTTGCAGATTTTTTGTTTCAAGAACTAACCAATAATTAAAATATTGTTTTTGTTAACCGACCAATCTCACACTTTATCAAACAAAACGACTCCGCTCAAAAAGAAAAACACAGGCAAAACGACACCTTGTCTTCCTTAAACCACACAGTTGCCTTTTTTCCGACTTCAACGGCGCCGTTTTAAGCCAACGGACACTTTTTTTTCCCCCCAGTTCAACGGCGCCGTTTTAAGCCTTTCTCTCTTCTCTTTCCGGTTAGGGTTTTGCAGGGAGAATTAGGCTCGAGAATAATGTTCTACCTTAGCCTAATAGAGCACACTTTCCGTTTGCCTCCTTACCTCCTTAACCTTCCTCTCCAAGATGCTATCAAGAAGGAGCTTGAAAATATCTTCCTCGATAAGGTCTCCAATAGTTCCTTCTTCCTTTTTAATTACTTTCAACTATTTTGCTTATTCTTATCTTAAATAACGTAAAAATAATTATGTTCTTTTTTTAATTCAAATGAAAGGTTATTTCAGACTTAGGGCTATGCATTTCTATTTATGACATACGGAGTATTGATGGCGGCTTTATCTTTCCGGGAGACGGCGCTTCCACTTATACGGTAACTATTTTCTCTCTTCCTGTTGTTATCAGTTACTGAATTGCTATATACGATGTAGTGGATGTGGTTCAAATTTATTTGCAAGCAGTGCACAAATGATACATAGAGCATGTTTGGCATTGCTATTGCAAAAGTCTATAGTTTGCTAAAACTATTGCGTTTTTTAAGTTTTGATAAATTTTTAGCTATTTGTCAAAATAGTTTAGTTATTTTCTCTGACTAATTTAATAGCGAATAGCAAAATCTTTAAAATTTGTGCTTTTTTTTTTTTCAAAATCAACTTTTGGCTCTTAAAACTCATTTGAAAAATATATTATCAATTGGACAAAAGAGTTTCATCCTTTTTTTTTTTTTTTTTTGCATGCTGAAGTTGCCATTGGCCATAGAGATTATGAAAAAATGTCTTTATACTGCTTATTGTAAAATGGGTTGATGGATTTGTTTTGTTATTCTGGCAGGTGGAATTTAGAATGGTTGTGTTTCGTCCATTCGTGGGAGAGATAATTGTTGCCAAACTTAAAGAGTCTAACAACGATGGTTTGCGATGTATGTTTAACTACTTTTTCTATATAACTTTGCTCTCAGTCTATTTTCTACTATGGAGCCAATAATTGTCATTTTTAATAGGATTCTATTGCTGTGGGGGGTCGTAGCTATCTCTGATTGGGATTAATCGTTGAGTACTAGAGGCATCAAGTGGGTGCCTCCCCCTTTTTCCTGAAAGAAAATAAAATTAGTGAAATATAGCTCATAGTTGTTACAAGGATGAATGCAATGCATTCTTAAAATTCTGTTTTGTGTCATTGAATCGAGTGATGACTACACAATCCTTATGTACTGATGCTGGAACCATAATTGACAGTGTCGCTTGGATTTTTTGATGATATTTACATACCAGCCCATCTTTTGCCAAAGCCATCGAAATGCATGGAGGACTCATGGAAGCGGTAAGGTTCTCTGCTTGGTTTAGTCTCCGTTATGAGGACAAGATATAAGATTGCCTGAATGTTGATGCATCCTTTTCCATCTCTGTTGTGTAACTGTGTTGTTATGATTATCATCATTATTATTATTATTTATGTTCACTTCTCAAGTCTGTGTGTGCAAATTATTAATTTAAAACTTGTTATAATAATTGCAGGTATGAGCTTATATGGGTATGGGAGTATGGTTCAGAAGATGACAAGGCTGAGTTATGTATTGATGGCTCAGATGAGGTTTGTTTTGTCATTTTATGGGTATCATAGTGCTCAAGCCTAAACTTTTGGAATTATGTTCTGACTTTTGTTTTCAAATGCCAGATTAAGTTTCGAGTTGATAGTGTAAAGTATCTTCCAATTCCAGTTGAGCAACCAGCAAAGCCATTTGCCCCTATGGTGATTACTGTGAGTTCATCCCTGAGTGTTCATTATATGACTGCTTAATGCCTTTGATTTGGCTATAATCTTATTTGATATTTTTTTATTTCAAGTTTTGAACTCCCTATATTTGCTTCTTATTAACTTAAATGAAAATTATTCAAGGTCCATAAACGAGCAACATCAACATGGGGCTGCTACTCATATCGAGAACTTTATTCTTAAAACAACGAAATTTTTTTAGGATCAATACACAAGCCAATGATCTAGGTTAGCATGGGCTGACAACAATCAAGAACTTGATGACCTAATTTTTAAGGGTTTTATATTATTTTTTTTGTGTACAAGGTTTATAATTATATTTGCAATCAATTACAGTTAATTTATTTATCACCTTAATTGATTTCGTAAATCCAGTTTAGTTGCCTATTAAGATTTTGTTCTTTACATGATGTCTCTTGATTTTAGTATTTGGATCTTAAGATTTGAAACTGAGTTTCCAAGTCATTAGATATTTAGAGCAGTTGGATTTGGTAATTTCTCTTAAATATAGTTGTTCTCTATATTGAATGCATTATATTTTTATTTTCACTATTACCTCATTGACATTGATGCCAACCTCATCATTGAATCTTTTGAGAGACAAAAAAAAAAACTAACTATATTAAAGCTGTTTCATTGTAGAAAATTTGAGCTAGCTTAATTTTTTATGTTGTAATTGTTGCAAGCATACACATTTTGTGTCACTGCACTGATCTATGGTTGTGCTTTTGAACAGTATGTGCAAATATATATGTATTTGCAGAAATGATATAGTAAGCTACTTCAAGTATTTACAAGAATAATCATAAGGCTGCATATTTCTCTAGGTGGCTTTGTATTTGTTGATTCTGACAGAGTAAAGCATTTGCATGATTAATTACAATGCCTCTGTTTGCAGTTAGCTAAATATATGTCAAGTATAATTTCCAGATGATAATCTAAATCAAAATATTAATTCTGGTAGTTCCTGTATCTTTATAAGTTCAGCAAATAATTTAAAGAATCAGAACTATGGGTAGCTTAAAAGTCCAAGTTTAGTTAAAATTATAATTTATTGCTTCTCATGTGCTAAAAAACTAAGTTCTGTAAAAAAATTTACTTGACAAAATCTAGAACAACTTCTCCCAAATAAGTTAAATAGTATCTTATAGTGGAATGGAAAGATAACCTTTTCCTTGCAGAGAAGGGAAATTCAGAACTTCAATGCAACTTCATGGTATTTTTCATTTGGTTTCTTCATTGGCAAGGAAAACTGTTTTTTTATAGGGCTTTAATGGATTACTTTTTCATTTTACAGGGAACACTTGATGATGATGGTTTAGGTCATGTTTCATGGTGGTGATGCAGGAAAATATTTGGAAATTGTAGCCTTGAAATATTTAAGGTGGAAGGTGGAATAATGGCATCACAAAAAAAAAAAGAAGTTTTTCAAGCTTGTAGAGCATTGTAGAGGTGCAATATTCTCAAATTTGTATCTCCTCCATGCTTTAATTTTGGAAAATGCAACAACCTAAATTGGAGACTTGAATTTTTTATAGGTAGGATATTAAGAATTTTTTTTTAATCACCACTAGTGAATTGGATGGTGTTGATTTTTAGTTTAACCAGGGTATAGGTGTATATGGTGGAATGGCTTTCATTTGCTTGTGTTTTTGATCATTGGATGCCTAGATCCCACAATCCATGGTCTTCAGATGATATTCTTGTTCTTTGGGTATGGTAGATGGAGCACACAATGTTGAATAAGTTGTGCTGTGAAATCATTCCTCAAGGATAAAAATCCCATTTGAACATCTGTTTTAAGAATATATAAATTTATGGTCATAAAATTCTAGAAGTTAATAAAAATGAATTCTCAATGTCTTTTTACCATTAATCATTAGATTAAGATATTATTGAGATAAATGTGCACAAATTTTTGGAGAAAAGTTTTGATGTTAGGAGGGGAATAGTCAGGCATATTTGGAGAATTGAATTTTTTATATGGTAACCGAAAATAAAGAGATTAATGTAAAATGTGAAGGAAAATAATATATACAATTAATTGTTAATGTTAATATTATATATTCAGAAAATGAATGATCTATAAGTTTTAGTATAATTCTATCATCATCATCTTCCTAGTTGTATATGCATATTGAAATTAAATCATTATAATTACACGAATTGAATAATTGAAATATAAAAATTCATTACAATAAATATAAATATAAATGATAAATACGATTTTAAATTTTTCTAAAAAATAAAATTTATTGTACGCTATCTTTGATTTAATAATTTATAATTTATACAAAGTTTATTTTAAAAAATGAAAGAAAGAATAATTTTTTCATAATTTATAAATTTTAAAAACATAAGAGTATTTTTATTTTTATTTTTATTTAAAGACAGCGAGCATACAAATTAGCGCTAGAACTTCTATAAGCAAATGCTCTCCTCAGCTCTCGCGATCAATTTCTACGGCCTAAGATCAAGTACGGCCCACCGAATAAACGATCCTTAAGCCTCCTCCGGGTTTTTATTTTTATTTAAAGACAGTGAGCATACAAATTAGCGCTAGAACTTCTATAAGCAAATGCTATCCTCCGCTCTCGCGATCAATTTCTACGGCCTAAAATCAAGTAGGCCCCACCGAATAAACGATCCTTAAGCCTCCTCCGGGTACAAGACACAAGGTATAATTATTCCTTCCTCTTCCTAACAACCAAAAATGGCAGCAGCAGCTACTTCTCTTACTACGCCTAAGCTCTCCTCACTTAGTCTTCAATCCCTCTACAAGAAGCTTCCAATCCCTCTCTCTATCTCTTCCTCCTTTCTTTCTCTTCCCCAAACGCTAACTTCTCCCTCTTTTCGCCGTCTTTCCTTCCCTCCTCACCGCCGTCACTTCTCTGTACGTGCCCGGTCCGATAATGGCGCCGAACACCCTCTCCACTACGATTTTGACCTCTTCACCATAGGCGCCGGCAGCGGAGGTGTCCGCGCTTCCCGCTTCGCCGCCAATTTCGGTGCTTCCGTTGCTATCTGTGAACTCCCGTTCTCAACCATATCGTCCGAAGTCACTGGCGGCGTCGGCGGCACGTAAGTCGCCGACCTTCTCTTTTTCTTTGTGGCCATAATAATGAAATATTCGTCATTTCTATTTTGCAGATGTGTTCTACGTGGATGCGTACCGAAGAAGCTTCTAGTGTACGCCGCAAAATATTCTCATGAATTTGATGAGAGCAGGGGATTTGGATGGAAGTACGAGACGGAACCGAAGCATGACTGGAGCACTTTAATCGCTAATAAAAACGCTGAGTTGCAACGCCTTACTGGTATCTACAAGAACATTCTTAACAATGCCAATGTCACTTTAATCGAGGGACGGGGAAAGGTGAATGAGATCATTCATTGAGTTTTTTATTATGTGTAAAATAATTAATGTCAAGCGATGTTGTACTTGTATTTCCATGTTCTATTGTTTGTGATGATGAAGTGTGTTTGCAGATTGTAAACCCACACACGGTAGATATTGATGGAAAACTATATTCAGCAAGGCACATATTGATCTCAGTTGGGGGGCGGCCCTTCATTCCTGATATTCCTGGGAGTGAATATGCGATTGATTCAGATGCTGCGCTGGATTTGCCTTCAAAGCCTGAGAAGATTGCAATTGTTGGTGGAGGCTACATTGCCTTGGAGTTTGCTGGTATATTCAATGGGTTGAAAAGTGATGTCCATGTATTTATCAGACAGAAAAAAGTACTGAGAGGCTTTGATGAAGAGGTGGTGAACTGTGAATGGTTACAGTCACTTAGTTGATAGATACTCTTGTCCAACTTGTTTACCTTTTTTGTGTTTATTCTTGCAGATCAGAGATTTTGTAGGGGAACAAATGTCTCTTAGAGGAATTGAGTTCCACCCTGAGGAGTCGCCTCAGGCTATTATTAAAGCAGCAGATGGTTCTCTGTCATTGAAGACCAGCAGAGGAACAGTCGAAGGCTTCTCTCATATCATGTTTGCAACGGGACGTAGGCCTAACACTAAGGTTTGAACCTTTTCTATTTTTATTTTCTTTTTATGGTTGATTTCCTCTGGACCTTGGGTTACCGATTAAAGATGGTGTCACACGGAGGCAGTGGGTCTGCTGATCATTGGTTTTGTACCTTGATTTTGGTGTAAATTTTTGCCTGTTTTGAAACGGCAATTCTGAAGTCACATAGTCTGTAATAATTTTGGCTTGAATGGGTGAGCGAGCTGATATAACTTGTTTTGCGTTGCAGAACTTGGGATTGGAGACCGTGGGGGTAAAAATGACCAAAACTGGTGGAATAGAGGTAGTGTCCATGATATTTGGTTTCCTTTTGTTTAATTTTTCCTTTTTTCCTGTTTCCATAAGTACATTTCTTGAATTGTAAATCACTTCCTTGTCCAGGTTGATGAATACTCATGCACATCAGTTCCCTCCATTTGGGCAGTTGGGGATGTTACAGATAGGGTGAATTTGACTCCGGTTGCTTTGATGGAAGGAGGGGCATTGGCGAAATCTCTGTTTCTGAATGAGCCAACTAAACCTGATTATAGGTACTCAATTAATTTGTGATAA
>CATIWR010165487.1:0-13655 GCA_949677035.1 Omphalea diandra | reverse complement strand
ACTTTATTTTATAATATTTTATACATTTTATTATTATATTATATTTTAAAATATATAATAATTTTATTATGTTATGTTATAATAAAATTATTATATAATATTTTAATAAAATAATAATATTATTATATGCAGCCTTGCAGTGCTGCAAGGCTGCCTCTTGCAGCAAAATAACTGGCGGACGAAGAGTAAAAAATTCAAAAAAAAAGTCGTTTATCTACAGTAATGTCCACCGGTTTAACCGGTGGACGAAACTTGTTGACTACCCCATTTTAATAATTATTTTTTGAATTGCCTTATTTTTATAAATATTTTTTAATTCATAATATTTCCTTAAAATTTTTTTTTACACTAATTTGAAAAATACCCCTCACTTCGAAATATGGTAAAAACATATGGTTTTACATGATTTGGGCTGTCATGGGCACCAATTCACACTTCCGAATAAGTGGTGACTCTAATATTTAAGAGAGGCTGGATCGGGCATTAAAAGTAGACGATTGGTGCACCCTATATCCGCAGTTTTATGTTTATCACTAGTCGATAACGAAACCTGATCATAGTCCTCTATGTATCCAGCTTCAACACAAATGGAGAATAAGGGTCCAAAACTCATCCGTTTTAAAAGCATATGGGTTCAAGACGAAGGTTGTAAGGCTGTTGTGAAGGAAGGATGGGAAGGGGATGGAAAAGTTATAGTTTTTGAATCAAGAATTAAAAGATGTGGGAGGAGTTAGCTCGGTGGAATCAATAGGAGTTGGGAGTGTGGTACAACATTAAATAAGTTGAGAATGAAGCTAGATCTCCTTCAACAGGGTCACCATAGTAAAGAGGTGGTACGGGAAGGGAAGCTGATTGAGGCTGAAATAGATAGCTTGTTACGCTTGGAGGAGATAATACGGCACCAATGGCTGAGGTTCATTGGCTTAAATATGGATATAAGAGCACTTCCCATTTTCGTGGGAAAGAAAACCAAAGAAGAAAGAAGAACAGATTTGAGCAGTTATAAGGGGATGATGGTGAAGATGGGATTGCTAAAATTGTAACTGATTATTTTGTTGATCTCTTTAACTCAGTACCACCTTATAATATGTACAAAGTTTTAGACATAGTTAATTGTAAAGTAAACACAAAAATGAACAACATGCTCACCAAGCCCTCTACTGAAGAAGAGGTTTACCGAGCACTGAAACAGATGCATCCCACTAAAGCCCTTAGTCCGGAGGGTATGCCACCTTTATTCTTTTAACAGTATTGGCATATCATTCCGTGTGATGCTGTGTCTACTGCTTTAAATATTCTTAATAATAGTCATGATATTTCATCTTTAAATGATACATTCATTGTCCTTATCCCCAAGATCAAATCTCCTGAAACACCAAAAGAGTTTAGGCCTATTAGTTTATGTTACTGATCTATAGAATTATCACGAAAACTATTAATAGGTTGAAACTAGTCTTAACTAAGGCCATTTCCCCTGCACAAAGTACATTCATTCCAGGCCGTTGGTGATGGATACTGCTATTGTAGCTTTTTGAGATGTTTCACTCAATGAAAAAGGCAATTGGGGGCAGGAGGGGTAGTTAGCTATTAAGCTAGATATGAGCAAAGCCTGTGATAGTGTTGAGTGGCAGTTTTTGCAATCTATGATGGAAAAAAAGGACTTTGCTCCTAAATGGGTTTCACTGGTGATGCGTTGTGTCACCTTAGAGTCCTATTCTATTTTGCTTAATAGTGTGCCATAAAGTCGCTTTTATCTGGGAAGAGGGTTCTGACAAGGGGACCCCCTTTCACCTTACCTATTTTTGATATGTGCAAAGGGTTTATCTTCTATGATTCAAGTAGTAGAAAGTCGTGGAGTGATTCATGATTTCAAGGTTGTCAGAGCTGCACCCCCTAGTATCTCACTTATTCTTTGTAGACAATAGCATTTTATTTATTCAGACCACACGTACTTGAATGTGATAAAATTGTGGAGCTATTAAGGAATTATGAGGAAGCATCAGACCAAAAAATCAATGTGGATAAAGTGAGCTATCTGCAAGTAAAAATGTGTCAGTGGAGGTAAGGGAAATGCTTCATATATAGCAGATTGGGTGTTAGAGCAGTAGAGAGCCATCCAAGTATCTAGTTTTACCAACTCTCATCGGTAAATCTAAAAAAGAAGTTTTCTAGATAATCCAAGACCGAGTAATCATCAAGCTAAAGGGATGGAAGGAACAATCATTGTCTAAGGCAAGGAAGAAGATATTGCTGAAGACAGTAATTCTAGCTATGCCAACATATGCAATGAACTATCTCCTGCTACCTATGTCAGTGTGGAGGGCCATTGAAGTGCTATTGGAGGCATTTGGTGGGGCAGTAAGGATTAGGAGTGAAAAACGCATTGGGTACGCTGGAATAGAATGGTTATGTGGTTATGTCCAAGGCTTCAGGTGGGCTTGGCTTTAGAGACCTCCATTGTTTTAGCTTACCTATGCTAGCTAAACAGGCAAGGCGCCTTAGAAATGATGAATCTTCTTTTGCTTTCCAAATTCTTAAAGTCAAGTATTACCCCCGGATAGACTTCGATAACGCCCCTATCGTGTATCGATCGAGCTATTTGTGGAGGAGCATAATGGCTTCAAACATGTTGTGGTTGAAGGCAATAGAGCTAGTATACAAGCTTGGGAGGATAGGTAATTTTGTTCTGGAGACTTTCAAACACCAGATATAGGGCCTTCAACGTTACCTAAGGGTACAGTGGTGAGCATGTTTATTCACCATGATAATAGGGCTTGGGATTCAATGATGGTAGTGCAACACTTTTACATCTCAGACTCCAAGCACCTCCTAGACATCCTATTAAGTGTGGGTCTCACTCCAGACGATAGAAGAATTTGGAGATATACAAAATTGGTGAACTTCTCAGTTAAATCAGCTTACCATGTTGCTTCAACACTCATTTCAAATGCCTCAGGCGTTAGAGCTACCTCTAGCACCCAAAATGCCCTGTGGAAGAAGTTGTGGCAATTGGCATTGCCACCCAAGATCAAACATGTGTGGAGACTTTTTAGTAAGTCTCTTCCTATAAAGTATAATATCATACAACGTGGGGTCTTCATAGATACTGTTTGCTTGACCTGCGGTATGGACCACTGAACTCAATCCCATAAGGTTGTACGTAGCTTGGCACGACAGGTTTGGTATGCTAGCCCCTTGCGTATTAACGTGGACACACTGCCTTCTCATGAATTCGAGGCTTTATTGGGAGATATGATAAGAGGATGCCCTGACGAAGCGATAGAACTAGTCTGCATGATTTTTTGGAGTATGTGGCAAGCTCGGTGTAAGATTTGCTTCAAAAGGGTATGCTTGGAGGTTCTATAAATCTTGGGTAAGGCGATAGGCTGTTTTATGGAGTACCAGAATCAGCACGAGGTGATGCACGTTACTCAGGAACCTTCTGCAATTGTGGAGTCGTGGCAGCTTCCCTCTAACGGTATGGGTAGGTTAAACATCGATGCTACAATATAAAAAAATGGTACTTTTGGTTTTGGCTTTACTATACAAGATAGGCAGGGACTGGTTCCGTGGGCTGGTGCAAAACGAATCTGGATACATGGCAATAGCGCATTAGATGAATATTGTATTAATTGGTGTCATTACCGGAATATAAGAAGGTTTGCTAACACCATTGCTCATTTCTTAGTCCATTTTGTTAAAGTTGTTGATAAAGAACACATATGGATTGACAAGGTTACTTCATGATGTTGAGATAAATCTCTCAAATAATGTACAACTTTTGTCTTCATGGTTATCTAATGTTAATTTTCACTTTTCTCAAAAGAATAAACTGAAGTTGATTTTTTCAATTTTCTGTTAGATCTTTTAATTTTTCAAACTTTTTTTTTAAAAAAAAATTTAAAACGTGTTTGGAATTGCTGTGGGAGTTAAAAAGGCAAATTAAAATTTTTTTTTGATTTAACGGATTATTTTTTACAATTTTTTTTTAAAAAAAACGCCGTCAATTTACTTGCTTCTTTTGGCAAATAATTTTCAAAACTCCGGAAAAAAAAAAATGATTTGAGAAACTCAATCTCAAACAGACACTTAGTATATGTAAAATGGCTAAAAAAAGGGGGTATAATCTATCACGTAATGACTCAAAAAATTCTTGAGATAGAATGTCAATCGAGTTTAGCGCAAACTTACACTACTCGAACAAATTGATGAGTTGAATTTGAGTATTTAAATATTCAATATCTGAAATTTTTTGAGTGTAAATAAGTTATAATTAATAGTCTTGCCTAGGGCTGACAATATTGATCCATACCCATTTTTTCATATTCATCCTTTAAAAATGGAGTATGAGTGGTAAATGGGTGAATTATATTTTAAATGGATAGTAAATGAATTATTATCCACTTAACCCTCTTAATATATAGATATATATGGGTTGGGTAAAAGTACCATATTAATATACATAATACTATTTTTTTTATATATTTTATAATATATAATATTATTATATATCATGATATTACAGATTTCATAGTTTAGATTTCACTCTAGGATTTCATTACTTTTTTTTTAAAAAAAAATTATTAGATACCTATTATAATTTGAACTCTTGATTTCACAATATTGCAGATGACTTCAATATTATTAAATCGTTGGCTCATTGATTGGACTTTATTTTTGGTTTAATAATTTTAAAAATTCAAATCATTTTGTAAATTTTAATTATACCTTTTTTTTTTGAAAAAACTGCAAATTTTAATTATGTCTAAAACTTTTAATTAAGTCAATTATATTCTTATTTACTTAATTGATTTCAATTATTTGTAAAGTCAAAATTAGAATTGAGTAAAGTACATATTTGAATTAAATTGAACCTTCTACTTTTTCAATTAATTTAATCAATTAAAATTAACTTTAGATTTTACTTAAGAAAATACTTTTATTTTTTGCTCAATTTAAATAATTTTACAAAAAATAATGAAATTTTTGTTATATTTTAGATGATAAAATCTTAAAAGTAAAATACTATTTTCATATTTTTAAATTATAAAATTTTATTTTAATATATTTAAATAATAAACTAATAAATCTTTAATTTTATTTTAAGGCTAGTTTTTTTTTAAAATATTTATATTCATATCATACAATTAATTTTTTATATTTGTTAAAATTTTTTATTTTAAATGATTTAAATAATTTATTATTTAAGCATAAAATTAATTTTTTTATGAGGGATTGGGAGGAATTTTTTTTAAAAAAAAATTGAGAGATTGAGATAATTTATATATTAGAAATTTAATTTATCAAGTTTAACATTTTTAATAATATAAAATTAAAATTTATCATATAATTTACATAATAAATTTATATATTTTTAAATCAAAATGCGACTAAATTAAATAAAAATAGAAATTTCCTCTTAGCTAAACTCTAAATTTATTCTTGAGTCTAATTAAACTAATTTAAAAAATATAAGATTCAAAATACTCTAATCAATATATATTATTAATTCCAGTGTCAAAATTAGTTTTAAACAATTACTTGACATTTGTTAAACAATCGTATATAACATCACCACGTATCAATATTTTATATTATGTAAAATAAATTTACCATATTAAAAATTTTAAATAAGAAATTAGAAAAATTGATTGTCATTTAAAAAATTTAAATAGGAAATTAAAGAACCTAAATAGTAAAAATTCTAAATAAGAAACTAAAATCATGTACAAGAAATTTCTAAAGATAAAATTAGAAAAATATAAAAAGTAACAATTATAAATAATTTCTAAATAAGAAATTTGAAAAATATAAATAAAAAAATAAAATTAAAAATAATTTCATTTATTATTCAAAATTATGAGTATATCAGAGCTAATGACAATATAATCGATTGTCAAGAATTACTTCATTCAAATTTAATAAATTTTCTTTTAAAACTATGCTAAACAAAATTAAATGCATGAATAAATAGACAATCATTTATTATAATTATCTTATATATATATTATAATTATTTATTAATTTTATTTTAATTATAAAATACTTGTATTATTTATTTGATTGATTATCAAGAATTTAATTTATTCAAATCTAATAAATTTTTCCTTAGAATTGTATGACATAATACAATTATCTCTGTACATAATTATAAATTTTAAGAAATTTATTTTATTATTTTATTTACTTGATAATAATTTTTAAATAAATGTTAATTTCCATGAGAAATTAAACATATTATAATTTTTAAAAGAAATTGTGAAGCGAAATATTGAACTCTTAATCATATTTCTGGCAAATCAATATTCCAACACTAAAATATATTGATTAGTTATGACCTAACTTAAAAATTTGTTTGAAAAAATGATTTAAATCCAAAACAATTTGAATGTTTTTTTTTTAGTTAAATCTAATCCAACTTTAACTTGATCTACGTGTCGAGCTGATTTTGATCTAACTTGTAAGTCGACTTGAGTATTTAAATTATTAAAAATATTCAAAATTAAGTCAAAATTATAATAATATTTTTTTTTCATTTTAAAAAGTTAAAATTACGAGTGATTCAGCTTGAAATTTGAAAATAATTTAAATTTGTTTATGCATATTAATCAGATAATCTAATTTAATTTATCTATAATTTAAAATGATCCCATCTTAAATTAATTCAATGTTATCTAAAATTAACTCAACTTGACTTATTTGCTGCATTTAATACTTATATATACCTGACGTATGCTTCGGATAAATTCTATTAAGAGTAGTCAAAAAGGCTAGAATCACCGCATCCAACGTAATCTGAAGAATTTAAATTTCCAGAAGTTTTAATGATAGCGATCATACCCTGACCGTGTCAAGGCATGTATTTAATATTAGTATTATGTTATTTAATGTTTTAATTAGTGTCTTTTAATTTAATTTAAAACTATTTATTTTAATATATAATAATAAAAAATATATAAAATATTGATTCAATGAAATTATTAAATAAATTATGTGAAAACATTATGAATTAATAGACTTAATACAATAAAATAATTTATTTATTATTAATTTTATAAAAATATATTTAAATAAATAATTACTATGTTTTTTTTACTAAGAAAAATTTATAAAAAGAATCATATTATATTTTTTTTCTAATTTAATTTGATTGGAAACTGAAGAAATAAAAATGCGTGTAGGGTACAGATATGTGGCATGACGACTTGAATTACCATATATTCTGGAACTTCAAAAGCTTCAATGTATCTATAATTTTATTCCTCTAAGAAATTATATCAACTTGGACAAGTAAATGTTAATTTATTTATGCTCTAGGAAAACTGGCTAGACAAGACTTTTTGGTTCATAGACATGTAGAAAGAAAATTATCTATAGTATTATTATTTTAATACTTAACTTTCAAAGTAATCAATATATATATAATTAATTTTAATCTTAGATTTACTTTCATTTATCTGCCAATTATTTGATATTTATCAAACCAACTAGGGTTAAATACTCTTATCTCCTTGAGTTTTATCCTATTATACTACTTACTCATCCATTTTCTAAACTTATACTAAACTATCATTGCATTTTGTTTCCATTACACTTTGTTAAAATTTCGGTTAAAATTATATAAAATATTCATATTACCCTTTAATTTTATTTAAAATTTCAGTTTCTATCCAAATACAATAAAAAATCCAACAAATTCGAAACCTACATGGAATCGAAACCCAACAAATTCAAAACCAACAAATCAATCTCACAAATTGAAGAAATTAAATCAATCAAATTTTGAAATCAAACCAGCAAAATCACCAAACAAATCCAACCTTTACAAGAGTTTCAATCTTCATTATTAGACTCATTTAACAAACAAATCATGAAAATAGAAGAAGAATGAGGTTGGAACCCTTAATCGGAACAAAGAGGTTGGAACCCTTAAACTGAACAAACAGAGATTTGAACAAATAGAGTTTTAGAAAATTAGAATTCAACGAAAACAAAAACAAACCCAAATCTTCTAATCTCGAATCTTAAATCAATTTTCCATTTTTTACTGCAGAATCTCTCCATTAGCGCTGCTCTTGGGGTGAAAACCTAACCTTCTACATTGGCGCTGACTCCATCGTCGATTTTGTCTAATAGGTGCTACTGCTCGAACCTCTTTAGTGGCTTTTCCTTAATATCATTAGGTGCTACTACTCAAATCTTGGGGACGCCAAAATCAGATCGAACCTCAGAGACACCATAGACAAGATCTCCAACTCGGCCTAGCATGAAAGAAATTAGTCTTCATTTTTCGCCTCCTCGTTTGTGTTGGATTTAAGAATCAATGGTGAGAAAGAAAATGAATTTAGTTTGAAGACATGGGTTTTATGGAAAAAAAAAAAGGATCTTAATTGTCTTTGTTGATTTGAGATTTTTTGGCAGAGAGAGGGGTGAAGTTGGCTGCCATTCAACTGGAGAAATTAGGATTTGTTAAATAATGTTTAAGGGTAATTTTAGAATTTTAAGAGTATAAATATGTATTTGTTGACTTTCATTATTTTGACTAATGGAAAAGGTGTAAAAGTTTGATAGAAGAATGTAATCATTTAACGGAAATAAAATTAAGAGATATTTTAGTATAATTTTAAAAAATGAGAACCAAATAGTAAATATGAAAAAAATCTAAAGGGGTCAAGGTATTTAACCCAACTAACTGTTTGACAAACAAACAAATAGTCAAACAAATAAAGTTTTTATATAACATTATCTAATTAAAAATAACTATTAATGAAAATAAAAATATTAAAAGAAACTATAAATATCAACTAAAAATAAAAGGTTAACAGTAATTTTTATATATTATTTATTTAATCACATTTTATATGAATATATTTTATTTTATTAATACATAGCCATATATAGCGCAAAATATCGAATAATTGTATATAACTTTTCTGTCCTGCGAATTCTATTCTCACTCCAAAAAAGTTTAATTGGAGAATTAAATTATTATATATTATTATTTTCTATTAAAATTTTAAAATAACAAATTTTAAAATTAACAATAATCACAATGAATATAAAAAAATTATTAATGCTATTTAGATATATCCGTGACTAATAAACAAGTTACTGCTAATTTAATTTTGATGGAATATAAATTAATAAGAGGAAAATGGAAGAAAAGTGCAAGACAAATTTCTCTCACTTTCTCAGTAGCCAAACAAACAACTTATTTTTTTCTTCTAACTTACATTGTCCATATTTTTTTCCTTCACTATAATTGCAGCCAAATGCACTTCTGCAAAAAATTCATCCTCTGTTTTTTGAATAAAATTGAAACTTTCTATAACTACAAAACTATGGCAACAAAACCACTTCAAAGGCCAAAGAAAGCTAAAAGCAGAAGTGAAAAATATTTGGCCTGTGAATACAGAGAAATGATAAAAATGGTTAATGCCAATTTTAAGCTTGTGGCCATTATAATTTTTTAGGAGCATTTTCCAATTATAGAATGATCAATTTTACTCAAAGAAGAGAATATGAGAATAATGAATCGAGTTTTCTTTGCAGAAATGCATTTGGTTGCAATTATAGTGAAGGAAAAAAAAATTATATATATATATATATATGGACAATGTAAATTTGAGGAAAAAATGAGTTATTCTATTGCCGAGAAAATGATGAAAATTTTTTTAGCACTTTTTATTTTTGTTCAGTTTCCTTTTATTAGTTTATGTCCCACCAAAATTAAATTACCAGTAATTTGTATATTAATCACATATATATTTGAGTAGCATTTATAATTTTCATATTCATTATGATTATTGTCAATTTTAAATTGTTATTATTTCTAAATTTTAATACAAAATAATAATATAAATCTCTAACCAAATTTTTTGAGATAAGCATAAAATACCCAAGACTAAAAAGTTGTCCTACTCACAAAAGGCCAAATTATTGGCATACTGATAAAATTGTCCTCCACTTATACAGCTCTTCTTTTCTTTTTTTTTTTTTTTTAATGAAAGGAAATATATTATGGAAAAAAAAAAGAAGATAGATGATGCAAAACGCGACATTTATATTGATGTAGAACCTCATGCTCTATTTGACTGATTTTTTAAGAAAAATTTGTATGAAATTTGATTAAATATTTTATTTTTTGTATTTAATGATATCAATTTTTATATTATTTTTTTATAATTATATACTAAATTTGAAAGAGCTAAATATGGTACTGAGAGTAACAATACAAAATAAGTTCATATTTAGATCCTCAAAATTCAATATAAAATCATAAATAAAATAAATAAAATCAATACAGAATTTGATACTATTAAATACAAAAATATAAATATTCAATCAAAATCTATTTAAAATTTATAAATAGAACAAAATAAAATAAGATAAATTTTACCAAATACAGTGATGCAGATTTTGGGCCTCATCCTGTCGTAATGTCCATATATTATCGAGGAAGCAAAGCTACATCATTGATGAACATTGCTTTAATATGATCAGGGACCTCTTCTACTACAGTTTTCTCTTCCTCTAAGAGAGAGCCCACTTAGCCAAATGATAAGCAGTTTTCTTACCTGCACGTTGGACATAATGAAAAAGAAATTCTTTTAAAGTCCTTAGCTTTTAGTTTTATATCATCAACAATATAACTGAATTGATGCTAAGCCATTGTAGATAGCTGAAAATAATGGTCATAAAAATTAAATATATTTATTTAATATAGGTCTTGAGCCAGTTAGTAAAATTCAGATTCTTAATTCATGGGGTTATGCTTCGAAAAAGTCCTTTTAGAGTCCATTATCTTTCATTCCATATAAACCTTTGATGATTAATAAGTGTCATCAAATCAAGGGTTCTGACAAATTTTACAACATAAGGCAATTTCATCACTACTAAGCAATTTAGGCATAAATTTCAAGAAACATTTACTTTATATTAGATAATTTCCTCTCTAAAAGACCATTAAATATCCATCTTATCTATCTATTGTAACGATTTATAGTATTTTATTTACCGGTCTACTCCTCATATACTACGTCATAAAGCATGAAGTGATATTTTTCCTCTTCAATCTAAATCACGCATTATCTAATCTTACTTATATATTTTGATAACTCCACTGAAAAAGATATTGAGCACTCTTATGTCTGTCATTAGAAAAGGAAGTCAAGTTGCTACCACTTTACGTGCCTAGGATTCCTATATAGATGAATCTCGAGACAATGCCCAATCCTACCCATAAGACCTGGCACCTAATATAAAAGTCCTACTCTAGGCCTTTAGGGAGAGCTAAGAAAAATCACAAACCTTATAAGACAAGATTCTCCAGCTCTTATAAGAGCAAGCCCATACCTTACAAGAGACTATCATTGTAGCTAATAAGTTAGGATCCCCTTCCTTCAATTCTTTGAGTCGCCAAGTTGTCTTGCCTTCAACAGATCTACCCGAGCTAACCTAATAGCCTTACTCCCAATAATCAACATTGTGGGATGGATGACAAACAAGAAACTAATAAAGAGACTTTCTTCGGGGGGTATATCAAGTCCTCGGTCACCAACCTCAAAAGATGAGTGAAAAAGTTTATATGGTCCATTGCTTATCATGGAAAATGAAGGAAGGGAACACTTTGGTTTCACCCTAAAAGCGTCAATAACCATATGTGACCTTATAGGAGTTACACAAGTATTTGAAGGGGATATAGGAGCAAGCTTCCTAACCTGCATATAACCTTAAGTTTCCAATCTCTATGAAATGGCTAAGCCATTCCCTAAAGATTACATGGGCCCAAAGTTTGCCCTCTTTAACAGATCTAAAGGTAATGCTAATGAAAACATTATGAAATTCATAGAGACTTTAGAAGTATATAGCCTCGACAATGACTTGAAGCTCCAAGAATTTTTAAAATCCCTCATTAACACAATATGTACTTGGTATTTCAACTTAGCACCAAGGTATGTAAAGCCATAAAGCATGAAGTGTAAGCTTTGCTCATAAAATTTTTTTTTCTACTTGAGAGCAAGTCATAATGGTTGATTTCAATAAAGTTCACTCAAAGCCTAAGGAGGGCCTCACGAAGTTTATTGAGCACTTTTTCGAACAAACGTTAGACATTCAAAATGGTTTTGATGAAAAAAATGCCTTGAAAACTACCTCCAAAGCTTATTTAGAGAATATCAAATGCACTTAGAAAATATGAAGGATACCACCTTTACATCTTCGGTGGAATGTCAAAGGAGGACAAGCAATACAGTGATGGAACAGAGGTTTGAAGGAGGGCATTTCCATAAAAGAGAGGCTATTCAGCAAGAAGAGCAAAACATTCAGGTTAAGAAAACTAAACTCAATACCTCATCTAGAAGAACGCGAGATATGTCAAATGATGATGTGCCAATGTTGTACCATCTTCTCTTAAAAAGAAAATGGCTCTATCAGCACAAACTTAACTCATACACTTTGCACTAATGTATAAAAGCTTACTAGAAGGGGAAGGACATTTGCATCTTTATGACCAAAAGGCCCTTTTAGTTATGCGAAGCTCATCTTATTGTGCCAATTTCTTCAATAAGTTTATAAAAGAATGGGAAACTGTCATTGCTAAGCCAATAGGTGTTACACTAATAACTTGAAAAAATTTGCAAGGTGATGGTGCTAAAGGAAAGAAAAAACCATACAATAGGAGTAATAAGAAGACACATAATAAAGACAATGTTTGGAATAAGATCAGTGTTGAATCTTTTACACATTCTGACAAGAGAAAGGTATACAACTTATGACAGTGTATGGGGTTTAAGGAAGTCTTTTGCCTTAGACCCACATCATTAAACACTACCACCACATACCAAACATATGAAATCCAATATGCCTAAACACATGAGACTTACAATCATGATGAACAAAGCCTTCCATCAATCTCGATTCATTGCATGAACATCCAAAATAGAAAGGAAACGAACTAGAAGAAATAAACTTAGCCGAGTAGGAGAAGCCAAGCAAGACCTATCAAACAAATGCTTATTTTTTTTTTTTAGTTTTAAGAACCCTTCATTTCTTTACTAAAAAAAGTATAGGGAAGTATTCACATGGTCATATGAAAAGATGTCAAGGCTTAATCTAAAGTTGGTCACACCTTGCTTAAATGTTAGGAACAACGTAAAATCTATCAAATGAGGTTTGAGACTGTTTTGCCATGAGGTGTAAATGCAATTAAAGAGGATGTTGGTCTAGGATACTCAATCCTATGATTAAAACCTCTTTTGATCTTGACAAAGTATATTGATCATCACTAATGTTTCAAATAAGTGTTGTTTTTGCAGAATTGAATCATTCCCTCTAGAAGAAATAAAGAAGTTGATGAATTTCGAAGTAGCATGAAAATCGCGACCGCAATCTCCATATTCGTGACCACGATTCACGTTAAGACATGCTAAAAATCAGGCAGGCGAAATCGCAGTATGATTCTCAGCCGCGATCCTTGAAGAAAGAAAGGATATTTCATCACAGACGAAATTGCCGTAGGAATCTCGACTGAATCGCGACCGCGACTTTCAAAGAAATTCAAGAGGGAAGCAAGTCCACAACCACAGCCTGACAAGTGTCCAATAAGACTGTTGGAAGTCAAAAATCGCGAAGGGATCTTGCTAGTAGCGACCGCG
>CATIWR010165414.1:0-12542 GCA_949677035.1 Omphalea diandra | reverse complement strand
CTAGCAGTGTAATAGAGGTTGGGTCAGTATGCAGTCAGTTAGTATTTTAATTTGATTATTCATGTATGTTTTGTTGTAAATAATTACTAAGTGGTGAACAAGAGACATAATAAAAAAAAAATTTAATCAGGTCTTTTAAATTACTATGGATAGACTTAAATAGAAATAAAAATGATTATTAAATGGAGTGTGACACTTTAAATGGAAGTGTGAATGGGGATGTAATGAGATGCATCACCATGCAAATTAGGGGTGAAAATTGAATCACATTCTACCTCTTTACATGGGGTACAATTTGGGGGTGTAATGCTTATATGGTCATTTAAGGGTTACATGGCCATGTAAATGCTTGACTCCACTTTTAAGTTTTGATTGAATTGATGCATGACAATGTATGGATTTGTATGGCCGTGTAAATTTTCTAAACATGCTTAATGAGCTTCCTTCTTGAATTTTAACCCTTACAAAACCATAATACACCTTATAAAGTTCTTTTTTTTATATGATAATATACTTAAGAACTCCAATATTTTAGGGAAATTAAATTATAAAATATTTTAGTTAATATACCAAACGAGAATCATAATGAGTATGGACTAAAATTCAGTAGGCATTTTGCAAGCTTAACGGTGGTAAGGCAAAATGAAAGCATTACACTCATGATCATTGGAGCAAGATCAACTAGGTGTTTGTCATTCAATGACCACTATGGTCTCGCCAATTACCAATGATAGTGTGTCTAACGATTATATTAATAGTCTAACAAACTTTTTCACTTTGAATATTGGCTAGTTGCTGACCTACCACTATATAAGGACCAAAAGCTTCAAATTCAAATATAAGAAAGTTGAAAAAGATAGAAAAACATACTTTTAAATGACTTAAAAATTTAAAGAGTAATATAAATAGTCTTAAATTTTATTTGCTTGAACTAAGTCTTTTTCATATGCATATATAAGCTATTTTTTGAATAAAGAAGAAGACTATTTCAACTTCATCAATAATATCATATCTAACCTACTCAAGCAAGTTAAGAAGGTTGTTATTCATTACTTCTTAGTAAAAGTGTCAGAGTGTTAAGTGTCTTCTTTTCTACTTTACTTATAATTGTTATGTGAGGATCCTTTTAGGTTGGATATAACCCTTAAACCATTTTTGTGTAAAAGGCTAAAGATAGTACCTACAAACTATCTTGTGGAAAATGAATGAATAGTGTTTATAAACTATTCGTTAAGACTTTTAGATGGTGTTTGAAAATTCACCTTGTTGAGGTTTAACTGGCACCTAGCTAAATTCACTTGTGTAAAGGTTTTTAATAGAATTTGGAAGTTATTGTTTAATATAAATCTCTAGTGATATTTAGAAGAGAGGAAGTAGGTTTGATTTAAGCCAAACCTCTATAAATCTTTGAGTATTTGTGACTGCTTGATTCTTTCTTCCTTAATTTACAAAGGTTTAGACTTGTCACTACCCTATTCTACTCCTCTTTTAGGGCATATTAGGAACACATATATGTATATGAATGGCTGAAGTGTGCAGTGTGTGCATAGCAGCAGGTTTGTCCTTAGGCATAAACTCAATCACATAGAGAACTAAGCGTATGGGACGATATAAATAATGGAAATAGAGCATGTTATTGGCTTAACAAAACATAAAAATAAAATAAAATAATGAGAGTCATAGAGCCATAGGTCATAAGGACCTCTTCAAATCAACCTCCTATAACCAAAAATACTAAGAATGCAAGCACAATGCAAGAAAGAAACTAAAAAAAAGATCAAGTATAATATTATGAGTAGTGACAGTGATTTGCATAGACCATTCCTTGGGAAATTTAGGCCTTCCTTTGCTCTCATTTAAAGGGGGATCAATAGAGGAGGGATGGGTACACTTATGTGTGTAACACTTAATCTCACTCTCTCCACTACCTCTACAGATAAGATCATGGAATACTCCAAAAGTTAAGATTTTAAGTTAGCTATACAACTAACCACTTTCCTATGTAACCATTTAGGGTAGGCTTGTCCATTATTCTAGAAAGTTTTACTCTTTTTAATCGAAATGGGATGGCTATACAACCATCTTATTCATTCTAAGGGAGGGTAGATTTTGGTTCAACTATTTAGGTTGGCTCAAAGGCATAACAAGCTTGTTCCTTTTCAAACATTGTCACCTTGATTGTCATAGGATGAAATAAGAATGGCTCTTATTACTAGCCTCGTATCTTAGCTATCCTAAAATCTAGTCATGTATATGTATTTTGATATTTTTATTAATTTATAAGTTTTGTTTTCTTCTTTTTAGTATCAATATTAAGGCTATTTGTCGTGGATTAATGATGGTGGAGAAAGAATTGTTTTGAATTTAATTGATAGACAATTTAATTGGTGGTAATGGAGTTGAGGAGATAGGATATTTTCATTATAAATGTCTTGTTTTTCATATCCATGAATCTGCAGATCTAATATAAATTATAATAATCAATTCTTTAATAAAATATAGGACTTATTTTCTTTGTAGATATTAGAGTTTTCAAATGATTTTAGTTTTTAACGAAACCAAACCCAAGGAACATGGCTTTTATGGACATACAATATTAGATTTTCAAATGGCGGAGGACTCATTAAAAGAGAAGAATTGATAGAAAACTTCAAACCATAATACATAAATAGTTCCTATTAGTGGATGATCACTAGGTGCTAATAATATGCAATATGGTTGTCAACATATTGTCAAGAGTACTGTTACGCTAGATGAAATTGAAATTGAGAAAGGACTACTGTGGAATGAAAATTTCAATTTAAGTAAGTTCATGATTTTATCAATGTAAGTAGAAGTGACCATTTTTTGACTTGGCTTGAAAATTCGATTTCAATTAGTTTGAGAAAAGAAATCTGACTCAAATCAACTCAAAATTAATGAAGTTTCTAATTAACTTGACTTAATTTTGATTTGTACAAATTAATTTGGTCTAAAATGACAGGAGTTTGATTCAATTTTAATGATAAAAATATCTAAAAATTTCAAATTGAAATAATATTTTTTTATTGAAAAACATAAAATTATAAGTAATTTGATTTAACTCAATTTGAAACTTGAATATGGATTTAATTTATTTTTATATATTGATTCGATGACTTGACTTAATATACTTATAATTTAAATTGACTCAACTTGAATTTACTCAAAAATATAATCTGAAATTAACTCAATCCGAAGTTGATCTAACTCAACTTTGCCTGATTTCACCAGTTTATCAACTCTAGATGCAAATAAGAATCTTGAAACAGACATGAGCTGGATATCAATGTAGAAACAATTGCACAGCTTCTCTATCTTAGATAGCACTTCACTGCAATATTGGGTGGAGACATTAAAGGGAAATAACATTCTTAAACGAAAGCAGATTAGAATAAATAATGTTGTATTGGATTATTTTGTTTATTTCAAAAACAAAAGAATATAATTTCAAAGAGGGTTAAAATGTCCCATTACTCTTAAAATTTTGTTATCGAAATTGATTTAGTTACTTATAACGTATAGAATTAGTGCATATATATATATATATATATATGGGCAATTATGAAATTTTTATTAATATTTGAATTCTATTTTTTTGAGTGTTAAAATATATCAAATAAAATTGTTTCATCTATTTCACAATATTTATTTTTTTAGAGTTGTACACTTAGATTAAAAAAGAAATGACTAATATACCGTTAATTATCTTCAATTAAAACGTTACTCTAATACTAAAAAAACATTTAATTGGAAGAGAGAGAGAGAGAAAATGATGAAGAAAATAAATTTAGAAAATAATCAATTAATGTCGCATTGATAATATAAAATGATAATTATATTAAAATAATTTTTTTAAAAATAATATATATTATGAAACAAATGAAATATTAAAAATTTTAAAATAAAATTATTTTTTAACATAATTAAATATGCTAGAAGAAGTAAGCAAGTTAATTAAGTATTAATAAATGATAAGAACCCAATAAAAATAATGACGCATTGAAAATGAGACAAATAATTAAGAGGCAATTAGAGTGTAAAGCGACGTAAGAGAATTAATGGGCGTGGAAGTGGTTTGATGACGGTCGTAAGGGTGGTGGGGGGCTAAACAATTGAGCTCACGGATTTTATGTTCAAATTTTGGGACTAGTACCCAGCAAAAACAACTAGCAGTAAGTAACTGAGTGGTTCGATCAGTTCGATTCAATTTTTTATTAAATTTTAATAAATAAATTTTTTATATTTATAACTGAATTAAATTAAAATTTTTGAGAAAAATGAATTGACCGAACTGATTAAATCTAAATATATATATATCTATAAATTGAACCAAACTGATCTTATAAAATGTTTAATTCAGTTCGGTTTATTTTAATTAAATTAGATGTATTTTAAATTTAGTTCAATTCAAATTAGTTTGATTTATTTATTACTTCAATTAATTTGATTTTTTTAGTTTTCTTTCTAAAAAACAGAGCTAAAAACTAAAATTTTTAAAATTATAACCGAACAAATCGATTTTATTAAAAAATTTAAATCAAATCAAATTAATTCAATTTTGTCGATTTTTTCAATTTGATCCAGTTTTTGCTCACCCCTAACTCAATTTGATCCAGTTTTTGCTCACCCCTAATAGCGACAACAAACCACATGAAGTTAATTATTTAAATTTTTTTTTTTTGGGACAAGACCAGACCTCCACCGTGAGACAAGAGACCTGCACACGTGCAAAAGGAGGAAAAAGTGTCAGACTGTTTGTTGTTGACGAACCTGTACGCATGGTATGTCGTACCATTTTAACTTATGAGCCATTTAATAAAATATATTTTCTTCATTTTAAAGTCATTATTTTTTTAAAAAATATATTTTATTTTAGTATAATTATTATTTTAAATATCCATATTTTTTAAAAATTTTACTTTTATCAGCTCTTTTTTTAATTAGTTATTTTTTTTATTAGTGTTAGAGATATAATTTTAATTAGAGACAATTAAAAGTATGTTAATCAATATTGATCAAAATTATTTTTAATTAATTATTTTTTAATTTAAGTGTATAACTCTAAAAATACCGTTATTCTAAAATAGAAGGAGTACTTGTTAACATACTTATTAACTCGTATTTTAATTTTAATTTTATTACATATTATTTATTGTACAAAATTAATTTTCTGTTTTATATCTCTTTTTTGTTATAAAAATATAAAAAAAGTTAATATTAACTTTGCATTATATTAATAAAAGATAGATCAGAAAAATAAAAAATAATTAGTGTTTTTTTTGTGAAAATTGATGTATGATATCAGTAAAAGATAAATAAAAAAAATTAGGAATAATTAGCTTTACTTTATTAAAGTGAACATATAATTTGAGTTATCTAAAAAAATAATAAACAATTAAACTGAGATGAACATAGAACATGAGATGAAGTTTTATTTAGCAAAGGAAAGAGAAGAGAAGAGAAGAGAAGGAGAGGTGAATATGAATCACAATTTGATTACGTTAATATTGTAAAAATATCAATTACTATAAGAGCATTTGATATCGTTCTAATTTTTATTTCTTAAAATTTAAAATTAAAATATTTTAAATATTCTATTTTTATTTTTTTGTATTTAATAATATTTTTTAAAAATGTAAGATATAAATTGTAATTTAAAATTTTGATTTTATTTTTAAAAATAAAATTAAAATATTACTAAATGGGACCTATAAAATTTGTTTCGACTCAATGAACGGAATAAGTACCTCTAATTTTTAGGAATTGGGGAGAGTGAAAATACAGTAGCTGCTTTTTTATAATAAATTACTAAAAAGAAAAATTTTATCAATAGCACCAAAAGCGGAAGAGTATAAAAAACAAAAAGGGCGCTGTTGTATTGCCCTGTCTAATTGCAAAAAATTGAGAAAAAAAAAAAAAGTGAAACCCAAAAATGCTATTGATTGACAACACATCCACTGCGTGTCTTATGATTTTTTAGACCCCTGATTTGACATTTGACTTGTCTTTTCAATCGACCTCACCCCATGGTATTTTTATTCCCCTCACTCTTTCTTTACGATGTGGGAGATATACATAAACTAGCTTCGATAGCTCTATATATCGGGAGCTATCCAAACTTTTATCAAATCGTTATTAAATTTCTCACACTATGTTTGAGAAATCAAGCAGGGAAAAAGAAAATAAAAAATTAAAATTTATTTTATTTTTTATTTTCTTTTTTATATTTGAATAAAGAAAAAGAAAAGAAAAATAATTTTATTTTTTTATTTGAAGAGTAAAATATGAAAAGAAATAAACATATTATTTTATATACTTCATATTTTGTCTTTTATTCAAAAAAACGATTCGATATATAATTGTATTGTATAATGATTAAAAAATATAATTATTTTATATTTTAATTGATTTTATATGAAATAAAAATTTATATAATGAAAAATATAATGTTAATACTAAAAAAAATCTAACATTAGTTTTTTATGTTTCAAATGTTAAAAAAATATATTTATACATTCAGTTACATTTCTTAAGAATTGAACATTAGTCTTTAAATTAAACATTAAATGCTAACATTTATCAAATATTATTTTAAAATATTTTAATATTCAATCACTGAACATCAATGAGTAAATATAAAACTAAAAAAACACTAATTAAAAAGTAATAAAATTTTGAGAGAATTAATTTCAATTAAAAATTTTAGATAAAATTATTTTACTAATTTTATAATTTAAATTCACTTTATGTTTATTTTAAATATTAAAAATAAAATAAGTTCACTTTGGTGTTGATTTTATTTTTATGGGCAAAATTGTAATTTTATAAAAATCTCCTAATCTCCTATATTTTCTCTCCATTTTGAAGAGTAAATAAATGGAGAAAATAAACTTTATTTTTATTCTCCTCTTATTTTCCTTCATTTCCTAAATACGTAAAGTTACTTTTCCTTGTTATTTTCTACTCTTATTTTACTTTCTCTCTTATTTTTCTCTCTCCCAAACACTGCATTAATTTTTATTGATTGTTATTAAGCTTTCAAATTTTTATTTTTTTATATTTTCAAATTATTCATCTATTAAATTGATCAACAAAATATCAATTGAGTTTGACCAAACTGGCTCTTAAATTGTTCTAAATGATCCAATCAAAGACAAATTTTTATCATTATAATCACACTATTGCCTTCATGTCGTCATTATAATATTATAATTATATATTTATTATGTATAATTATATTTATAGTTTATAATTGTATATTTATAATTAAAATAATTATATATATATATATATAAAGAATAATCAAGATTTTTTTAAAGTACGGAGTAGAATTTAAAATTTTCTTATTATACTATATCTTTTAGAATAGTAAAAGAGATAAATTCAATAAGAAAGAAATTATAATAAAAAATAAAATTCTCAAAGTAGATTAATGAAAAAGTTTTAATTAATTTTAAAATATTTAATTAAGTTAAAATAAAAATTAGACAAGAAATAGTACTTAATTTTAATGTTTGGAGCCAAGATTTTTTTTTTTCCAAAGTATGAAGTATAATTTAAAATTTGTTTGATATATTGTTATATTTTTTAAATAATATAAGAAATGAATTCAATAAGAAAAAATTGTCATAAAACAAAATTTTTAGAAAATGGGTCAACTTAATAAAATAGATTTAATTGAATAAAAAATAAAATTTGGGCATCAAATAATACTAAATTTTATTGATTGAAGTCAAGATATTTTTCAAAAAAATATATAAAACATTATTTAAAAATTTTTATTATATTATTATATTTTTTAAAAATAATACAAGAGATGAAAAGATTATTGTAAAATGAAATTCTTAAAACATGGATCAACTTATTAGTTTTAGTCATTTTATAAAAAAAATAGATTTAATTGAACTAAATCAAAACATTGAGTATAGAATAGCAGTTAACTTGATCATGATTAGAACCAAATTTTTTTAAAGTATGAAATAGAATTTAAAATTTTTTGTTATATTATATTGCTTAGAATAATATAAAAATTATTTTGACGAAGAATAATATAGGATAAAATAAAATTTTAAAAGTGAATCAACTCAATAGTTTTAATTCATAAAAATAGATTTAATTGAACTAAAATCAACAGATTAGTCTTGAAATAATAGTTAATTTCATTTATGATTACAATCAAAAATTTTTAAGTACAGAAAATAATTCAAAATTTTTTTTATTATATGCTTATATTTTTTTAGAATAATACAGAAGATAAATTTACTAAAAAAAATTTAGTTAAAATAACATTCTCAAAAATTGTATCAACTTAGTAGTTTTAATTATGTTTTTAAAAAAAGATTTAGTTGAATTAAAATTAAAATACTGAGCATGAAATAATAGTTAATTTGTTTTATTATGAAATTTTTTGAAAATGAGGGATCCATTGATAAATCAGGCAAGTTTTTTTTTTTTTTTTTTGAATTCTCATGCGCTATTAATGGTGTGTGATATCATTCGTTTTTTGAAACTGTTTAAAAAATGTCAATATAATAAAAAATAAAAGTTTGAGAATTCAATATGAATGATGAAAGTTAAGATGCTTAATAATAAAATTTATATAAATTTAGGGATCTCCATATACATTTAGCCAAAGTTTTATATCCACTAGTTTTGTACAAAATTGCTGCTTGCCATGCATGGCCACCTTTATATACCAGATATGTATCTATATAATACTGCAAAGAAATAATTCATTTCGAATCACTAAAATTTTATATATTTTTATTTTAAACTCATTAAATTTACAATATAATTTTGAAATTCTTAATTATTCATGTTTATTATCCAAAAATTTTTTAATGCAAAGATAAATCAGATAATAAAATCATATAATAAAATATTAGTTAGGTCTTCAAATTTGCATCAAAATTTAAATAAACCTTAATTAATTTTCTTAGCCTATTTTGATCTAATTAACCTTAATTAATTTTCTTAGCCTATTTTGATCTAATTAACATCAATCTTATAAATTTTAATTCAATTAAATTATAATTCTAATTAAAGTCTTCTTTCTCATTTTACAAATAATAAAACATTAAAAGAAAAATTAAAAATACTAACTATCTAAATTATGTTTAAAAATTATTTATTTTTTTCTTTAATAGCATAATTGATCTTATTTTTCTAATCTAGAAATAAAATTACTCTTTAAAATAATAAATTTTAATTATTTTAATTAATAAAATGAAGTAATAAGTATTATGATATCCAAAAGTGAAATAAAATAATCCATTTTTAACAGATTTATTAATTACAAGAATTAAGATTTATTTTTAAAAGAAGAATATTATTTATTTAAATAAACAATTTATATATTTTTCATTGTATTTATTTATTTATTCTATATTCAATTATAATGTCGTGATGTGAATCTTTGATAAAGTGATTTTATAATTTATCCCAATTGATTGTTTGTCTTTTTCACCGTTTTATTTTAATTTTACCATTATTACTGATTTAATCTATAACTGATTATTTGATACTTTAATAATATTATTTTTGTTGCTATTAATCTACTCAATCAAATCCTAATTTAAAACTCTTGATTTTTTTATGAGTTTTTGTTTAATTTATTATATTTTTATTTTTATTTTCTTTAATGTTGGATATATGAGCATATTCTAACTAAAATATATTATTTAAAGAGAGATTTTTATTTCTTAATTTATAAATTATGCTATTAAGGGAAAAATAGACATGTCATCTTTCTTTTAATCATATTTAGATGGTTAGGGTTTTTATTTTTAATTTTGATACTTTTATCATTCGTAAAATAAAAAAATATATTTTTGTTATTCTATTATAATTAATATTTAATTGACTATAATTTATAAGATTTATACTACTTAGGCTAAAATAGGCTAAAAATTTTAATTTGAACTTAAATTTTTAGTGTACATTTAGAATCCAATATCTTTTATCTACTTGAATGATCATTCTATTAACACTATTAAGGTATTTGTTGGAAAAAAAAAAAAAAGGTTGAAGTAACAAATACGAATAATTGAGAAAATTAAAAGTTATGTTTTAAAATAAAAATAGGTAAAATTTAGGAGGCTCGTAATAGATTATTCCAACTAAAAATGAATCATAGACCAATGGCATAGATGCCCCCCATGACATATAAATGTTGTATGAACCCAAATCCCTCATCAGGCGTTTGTTTTGGTTAGTTTTACGCATGGATTGACTCAATTAGTATAATTAGTATATTATGTGTTGAGATAAGAATTTTTTACTTAACTCAATTAGAAATTAAAGAAAATTTAAAATGATTTTTTTTCAAAATGTACTCGATCTAACTCATGAATAAATTTAAATTGATATACTTTAATTCAATTTATGAATTAATCTTATTAATCACATTTAAATTATCCAAATATTTTAATTATTTAAAACCTAAAACAATATTCTAACTTAAAAAAATCAAACCTAAAAGTAACTCAATGCAATCTGATCTAAAATTTAAAAAATAATTCAATTTTTTTTCTTGCATATTGGCTCAATAAAATTGATCCAACCTTCATACTAAAAAAAACATGACTCAAAATTAATCTAATTTAAAAATAACTTTACTTGAATTTATCTAATTCAAAATATTTATCATTTTTATTTATGTGCCTAAAATTTAACTTACGAGTTTTATATATCAATCCTTTCCAAATATCTATGTTATTAGTCAGTTTTATTTTTTAATTAACTAAAATTTGATTAAATCTGAATTTGCAATTTAATAATACTGAATATGTTTTTATTAATTATTGAACTAAATGCTAATTTCTTTAAGTAAAGTCTTATATATTTAAATTTTACAATTTTATATAAAAAAATATTTAAATTTTACAATTTTATATAAAAAAACTCTCGATTATAAATATTTCAGTTTTTACTTGAGGTGATTTTTACTATATCAGTAAATTATTTGGGAGTAGATGATAGAGATTTCAAATGATCTCCATTTCAAGTTCCTTGTGGTATTCGATTTCAATAATAAATATATAATAGGTAAATAAAGGTATTTTCGAAGCTAGAATCACACTTTTTTCATATATTTAAACCATTTATTCAAAGATTTGGTATTTGCTCTTCGTGAAATTTCTTCATTTAAATTATGAGACATCATTTCCCTAAAAAAAAAAAAGAAAAAAGAAAAAAGAAAAGAGCATGCATTGTTCGTTTTATTACTATTTAAATTTTACTTATAAGAATAAAAGTCATAGTGTTTATTTCTACTTTATGCTAAACTACAATCATCAATAAGCTATTTTTTCAATTCTTCCTATTACTCTCACATTCATCAATGAGAAGTAGTTTTTTGTTTAGTCTCTTGATACCCATCTCTCTCTTAACCAAAACTCAAACACTTACGATTGCTAGTTGTTCTCAAAAGCATCCTTATTACCTTTGTTTATTGTAGTTTTCTTTATTATTTAGCTAATTTCACTTTTCTAGTAATGCTTTTCTAATTGTTTTTATCATATATCCTTGTGTTGGAATAATATTAGGAAATTAAAATTTTAGATTGTTCTAGGTAAATAATATTGACCATAAGGTTGATAAGACATTGTCTTAATCTTCATATTAAATAACATTTTGAATGATAATATAACCTTAAAAAGTTTTAACTTAAATTCAAGTATTTTTGTTCTAGTTAGAACTTATTTAAGGTGTATAAGAGCCCATCCAAAGTCCAAGTCTTACCAAGCAAGAAAAGCCAAATTGTTGAAAAAGAGCCCATGTAAAGTCCAAGTCTTACCAAGCAAGAAGAGCCAAATTGTTGAAAAATTGAGGTTCAGATAGAAGCTATGTAAAGCTTTGAAAGATAAAGAAAGGTGGTCAATGATGAAAAAAAAGGAAAGCAAGTTAACCATGCCCATAAAAGAGTACAGTTTGAACAAATGTGCACAAATGCAAGATGTATAGAGAAAGTTATGGGCATTTTAGCAGACGATGGTTATACTAAATTCCAAGTTATTATACAGATGAATCAACTTCAAAATGCCCTTCATATTGATTTATGAAGAGTTAGATGATATCCCATATTCGTACAGAAAGCTCAATGAGTCTAATTTTTAGCAAAATAAATATCTTATGGTTTAGAATTTTAGAGAGAGTTATGATAATTTGAAAAAGAAGTGTTCATACATTGTTAACATCAATAATTGTTAAAATATCACAATGCTAGTTCAAATGTCACTAATGTGTATTGATCCAAAACCTAATGGCCATTGAATAATCTCAACAAAGGAAATTAGCATATGATAATGCTTAATGCCCATGTTAGAAATAACTCATTAAAGTGTGATCCAACTAAAATTAAATAAAATAATTAATTAAATTATGTGAACTAATCTCATATGTTGATTTTAGGGTTACGTGATGGGCATAACATATATATATATATATATATATATATATATATATATATATATATATATATATATATATATATAATTTTTCATCTCTCTTTCAAAAAAAAA